>RJWJ010017561.1:0-32769 GCA_004363605.1 Indri indri | reverse complement strand
TAATTTTTTTTTTTTTTGAGACAGAGTCTCACTCTGTTGCCCAGGCTAGAGTGCCGTGGTGATGGCATCAGCCTAGCTCACAGCAACCTCAAACTCCTGGGCTCAAGCGATCCTCCTGCCTCAGCCTCCCAGGTAGATGGGACTACAGGTATTCACCACCGTGCCCAGCTAATTTTTTTCTATATATTTTTAGTTGTCTGGCTAATTTCTTTCTATTTTTAGTAGAGACGGGGTCTCACTCTTGCTCAGGCTGGTCTCGAACTCCTGACCTCAAGCGATCCTCCCGCCTCGGCCTCCCAGAGTGCTAGGATTACAGGCGTGAGCCATTGTGCCCGGCCAGCATCCCTTTAAGTGACACTATAGTAGCAAGTTTGCATTGCTTTATCACTGCCCTCACCACAATGCATTGCAACCGTTTGCTAACTTGCATAGTGCCCCGACTAGACTGCCATCCTGAAGACAGAACTACTCGTGATTCATCTTTGTATCCTCAATGCCCACCACCCTACAACCACCCTATAGCACAGTTATTCAGAGGAGTCAACTAAGGTTTAAGGAGAGCAAGCTATATTCCAACACGCATGACCTGTACATATCAGAGAAAGAAGGTTATAAACTGGGGTTCATTTTGCCTTAACAGCCATACCTTCTCGAAATTAGAGCCATATGAAAACATACTATTTCAATAACCCTTCAGAGATTTTTAGTCTGAAAAGAAATCTCTTTATGTAGAGCTCAAAAGTCTTCATTGCATCTAAAAACAGTCAAATTATAAACTATTTTAGATCCCTTCATTTATAAATTCTAACTCAACAACTAAATTACATGTAAGATGGAGTAAGAACCTGGTTCACAAAATTTCACAATTACCATGGAGACGATGCTAATAGAATTTATAACTTTTTCACAGTAACCACCATCCAAAGTTTACAGGAATCTTTAGAACAATAAATCAGGACAATATTCAACATTTCTTTTCAAATACAAATACTTTAATGGCAAACATCATGCAATTATCTCACATTCACAATTTTGGGGGATTTTTAAAAAATATTTCATAATTTTACCAGAAATTATCCACATGGTAATTACAGAAATGAGGAACTAGATATATCAGTTATGTTAAGGGACTCTCTCCTATAACTAGCCATATTTAAATGACAAATCTGGAATAATAAATGATGATTAACAAAAACATTATCCAAACACAAAAAGTGATGCAACATTCTCCCTTAAAGCTTAAATAGCGTCTTCGGGTAAATTATATCCGTTCTTTCAGACACCATTGCACCAAACGCATCAAGACACAGTTAAACTACATCTCATTTATTTTTCATATTTAGGGGAGCAAGTAGTCTCCTAGGTTTCAATAAGAAGATAAGGTAGCATCTTTCTTACCAGGAATAATAATTAAATAGTTGGTCATAATTTTCCATATACAATTTCCTACAGTATACACATATAATTATAAACCATACACACTTGAAGCTCGGACTTGGGGGGGAGGGGGGACAAGGGCATCATACGTAACCTAATCATCTGTACCCCCATAATATGCTGAAATAAAAAAAAAAAACCAAAGAAACAATCGTACAATTTAAACCCTATTCATCAGCCATGATTGACTTAACAAGTTAGCACTCTTGTGCCCCCTAGTGGATGAAGGGATACAAAATGTGTGTGTTTTCCATAGAAAGTTAAAAATTGACCTTAGTTGTACACATGTGTATTCAGAAATCTGCTCAGAAGATATAAATAGTAACCATTAACTAGTTAACAATGTAGCCCAAGAGGCTCATGAATACTGACCAGAGAACACTGTATCATAAGGAAAAGAGATGGTTTGAATTCACACTCCAACCCACGGGAGAGACGCTGCCTCGGGCCAGTTGTTTGGCACCAGAGGCCCCACGTCTTCATCCCTGAAATGAAGCCGATGATGGTGATGGTGACTTCCAAGGTTGTCACGGGAACTGAAAGAGGCAACATATGCGAAGTACCTTGCAGGGTACCTGGCACTCATTAGGCCATTAATAAACCAGCTTCTTTTCACCCTTATTGCTCTGTAACCCCTGACCTCGCGCTGGCTGGCACGCACAGGTGTCTCAGGCCTGCTCTATAAAAGTATGGCTGACTCTTAGAAAACACAGGTTCGAACTCGCGGGTCCACTTACACATGGATTTTCTTCTGCCTCCGACATCCCGAGACGTCAAGATCAACCGCTCTTCTTTCTGCTCTTCCTCAACTGTTCAACGTGATGATGACGAAGATGAAGACTTTTATGATGATCCGCTTCCGCATGATGAATAGCAAATATATTTTTATTCCTTATGATTTTCTTAACAACATTTTCTTTTCTCTAGATTATTGTAAGAATGCAATATAAAATACATGTATTAATAACATACAAAATATATGGTGGTAATTGTTTGTATTACCGGTAGGCCTTCAATGGTCAGGTTTCGGCGAGTCGAAAGTTATACATGTATTTTTGGCTATGTGTGGGGTTGATGTCTCTAACCCCCATGCTGTTCAAGGGTCAACTGTATTGTCCTGATGTGCTGTATTTTTTGAAATGCTCTTCTTCAGAGAAGACTTCAAATTTGCATACAAGATGAGAAAAACTAGAGGTTGGGAAAGGCTCACGCTCAGTGCCATTTTAGTCCAATCTGATACTGGCCCTCCTGTTGGTTTCGCTCAGAATTAGCATTCTAGCTCTTGCAGCAATTTCTCTCACTTATTTTGCCTGTGGCCAGGCAAAATGGCTTAGTAACTGATTTCTCTATCTTTCAGACAGATGTTATAATCACCACCTACCTCTCAGGAGAACAATGACGATTACTAGGACTGTTTTCAGAAATTCCTTTAAAGTTCAAAGAAAAAAAGAAAATTTTATATATATATAACAATAAGCATTTTAAAAAATTATATCCATAGTCCTGTATATTCATGACTTAGAGCAGTGGTTCTCAAAGTTTGATGTGGGTACCCTGGGGACACCTGAGATTCATTCTCTTCAAGGGGTTCTGCAAGGTCAAAACTGTTCTCACTTTAATATCAAGATGTTTTTGCCTTTTTCACTAGGTCAGTATTTGCACTGATGGTGAAAAAGCAATGGTGAGTGAAATTGATGGGCTTTAGCATGAACCAAAGCAGTGGCGCCCAAGTGTACCAGGAGTCACCATATTCTTCACTGCCACACACTTAAAGTAATAATAATAATTTTAAAAAGCCAGTTGCAATCAACAATGCCCTCGTAAAATAGTAACATTCATTTTATTAAATATTCAGCCTTAAGTATAAAATTTTTAATACCCTATGTAACATAAATGGAAAATGTACAACCATATAGCATTTCTATTGCATACCAAAAACACAAAAGCTATCGCAAGGGAGATCCAAAAACACAAAAGCTATCTCAAGGAAGATCCAAAAACACAAAAGCTATCTCAAGGAAGATCACTTGTGCAACTGTTTGAGGTGTAAGCTGAATTAGCCATTTTGTCACAGAACATCATTTTCAGTTGAAACAACAACAGATAAATTACAGTTACTCAAACTTGGGTATTCAGCAAACGTCTTCTTGAAAATGAATAAAGCAAGCCTGTCTCTTCAAGGAAAACAACTGATAAGATCAGTTTGCCAATGATAAAACGCAAGCTTTCAAGCAAAAATTAGAATTTTGGAGTATTTGTATCTGCCAATGTGAGCTTGACAGCCTCTCAACACTAAAAGACTTGTTCTGTTTTGATCTGTGAATATATTTAATATTAACAAATGCCAATAATGTAATATCTCATAACTCAGTGATCCAATATTTTCCAAATGACCAATGCATGAAATTACAAAATCATACATGTATAAATGACCCACTAAAAGTACAACACGGATTTTGATGTAATGAAATACAAAATATTTGACACAGTTTCAGATTCCACATTGCAACTAACATTGCCACCATTTGTTGAGTTTTAGTATAGAATCAAAGAATATTCTCCATTCTATGAAAAGGCTTTTAAAATACCCCTTTTCTTTTCCAACTGCACATAAGATTATATTTTCTTCACATACTTCAACCAAAACATATAGAAATGCAAAAGCGGATATGAAAACCTAACTATCTTCTACTAAGCCAGACATTAAAGAAGTTGGTAAAAATAAAAACCAATTCCACCCTTCCCATGCATTTTTTTGAAAATAAAGCTATTTTTCATAAAAAGTTATTTGTTAATATATGCCAAGTTTATTATTGCTATGAAATAAATTAATGGATCAATATTTTAAAATTTTTTTCAGCTTCGGTTTTTAATATGGTAAATGTAGATAGACATAACCTATATAAACAAAATCTCTTTGTGGACTTCAGCAATTTTTCATAGCATAAGGGTCCCGAGGTCAGAAAGTTTGAGAAGTGCTGCCTGAGAGAAACAAAGATCCCCCAACTGAAGAAGGCTACTGTCAGAAACTGTGCAACATAAAGCAGATACTTAGGATTCCTGAGATAAATACAAGAAAGACCTAAAAATGAGAACTGAGTTTCACATGTGGAAATCCTGGTCCAGGCAAAAGGAGACAGGGCTTGACAATACAAATGACAAATAGAAAGGACGATCATGTTTTCATAAGTATTCTAATATGCACACATTCTCAATTCCACTGCATCTCATTTTGCCAAGGCCAAAATCTCATGCCCCATAGGAGAAAAGAAGCCCATAAAAAACAAACTACATACTGATCATTTTTCTTCTGAAAATGATCCTCTGTTACTGGAGAGTGCATGCCAAATGCAGAAAGATCCCTGGTGAAATATCTTTTAACAACATGCAAAGTAATTCACTGTAAGTTTATACAGTATATTAAAAACATATAAATAGTGATTTTTTTTTTTTTTATTTTTTGAGACAGAGTCTTGCTCTGTTGCCCGGGCTAGAGTGCCATGGCATAGGCCAAGCTCACAGCAACCTCAAACTCCTGGGCTCACGCAATCCTCCTGTTTCAGCCTCCCGAGCAGCTAGGATTACAGGTGTGTGCCACCACGGCCAGCTAATTTTTTCTAGTTTTAGCTGCCTTGCTAATTTTTTTTATTTTTTTTTTCAGTAGAGATGGGGTCTTGCTCTTGCTCAGGCTGGTCTCAAACTCCTGACCTCAAGCAATCCTCCCACCTTGGCCTCTCAGAGTGCTAGGATTATGGGTGTGAGCCACCGTGGCCAGCCAAATAGTGCTTTGAAACATGAAAGTAACTCGTAAGTTTTGCTTCTATGAAAAGCAGTTTTTTTTCTTATTGTTTCACCAAAATAGGCTAATTAACGTATTAGTCCATGTTATAAAATGCTTTTAAATTAAGAATCTAACAATGTCATCTTGTTCCTTTATACACACACACACATATATATATACACACACACACACATATATATATATATATATATATGGCACTAAGGTTGAATTCCATTCAAGAGAAGTATTAACCTTTTTCTCTCTGCAGTTCTGGTGAATCCAAATATATAACAGAAAAATCAGAGTTGTACTAATGACTGTTTGCATGGGACTAATTACTGCAAATGCCACACATAAGATAGGCAAGATGAAGGGTAAAATTACTTCTTTATTCACGGATAGCTCATGTTGACAATTGTGGAATGACTTAAGTGCCTTGGGAACTTTTGCTAATGATTTGTTTCATGTGCGACAAGGTCAATCTGAGGTGCCTCAAACTTCGTTGTAACATTTGATGATCACAAGTATGCAGGAGAGAGAAATTCATCTAAAAGTTAGAATAAAGTACAGAAAATCAAAATCATTACTTTGCAACAAAGGTAACTTGGTACTCTATTATAAAACTTCTAAAAAGAATGAAAAAAATCAATATTAACAAAACTAATGATAATTGAATTATGCACGGGCTTGCTAGTCAGTGTGTATACCTAAAGCAGCAGATCCTGGAGATCTTATTAAAATGCAGCTGTGGACTTCCATACCCAAGAAAACAGGCAGACATACTTCTACTCCCCCATGGGATTCTTCCTACTAAGTTCGACTGTCTACTCTGGACATTAAATATACATCAAACGTGAGACTCTAAAGGTGCGGAGAAAAAGGCAGACTGGCTAGAGAGCTCAAGATCCATGGTGAGATGCTGTGTGTTGTTTTCTTTTTTTTCCCCTTCACATATCCCAGATTTAGAGTGGGAAAAAGCTGGCAACTCAGAAATGCCAGCAAGAACAGGCACATACACACAAAAAAATGTTCTTTCTAGCCAAAGGACCAGGAGAGGGATAACCTAGGAAGATAAAAACTTTTAGGCAATTAACAGCTCTACCACAGCCAAACATCAGAAAAAAAAACTATGGTTCCACCCTCACCAGCACAGGCCAAGTGGGGAGCTTAGATCTCTACCTTCTCAAAGTTGTAACGAGTCACCCCAACACCCCAGCTGGTATGAGAAGGGAAGCCAAGTGGGGAGGTGCAACTTTCGTCCCCACCAGTTGGGACCCTGACCTTCCCTAGTCCTCTGTGCTATCAGTGGAACCACATGGAAACAAAACTCCCACCACTGCCCGTCAGTAATGAGGCCCTCTTCCTCTCCTCCCCGCTAGGGTGCTGTCAAAAAAGGCAGGGTGGAGAGAGAGTTTTCACCATTGCCCAACAATAAGGTTACCTTTTATTGGAGGGCTCCCCAACATGATGTCAGTGGAGGCTATGTGAATGGCCAAAACTCCCACTCTTACCCAGCAATAAAAAGATGCCCCTGTCCTCAGGTGTAAGCAGAGTTCAAGCAGAGTTCAAGTAGGGAACGTGAACTTTTACCTCCATCTGGCGGTAACATGGCAGCCCCTTTCCCACTTCATCTGTCAAAGTGGTGTCGGAAAAAGCCAGTTAAAACAGAAGGTTTGAATAAGATCCAGAGTCTTGTAACATATGAAGATGTCCAAATATCAGTCAACTCATCACACTAAGAAGTTGAAAGATCTCAAACTAAATGAAAAAAGACTATCAACAGATGCCAACACTGAGATGGCAGAAATGGCAGAATTATCTTACAAAGATTTTTAAAGCAACTATGATAAAAATATTTAGTTATCAATTACAAACACGCCTGAAACAAACGAAAAGGGAGAAAGTCTCAGCAAAAAAATAGAAAATATAAAGAAAACCCAAGTGAAAACATTACAACTGAAAAATATAATAACCAAAACTGAAAGATCATTTGGAAGGGATTAACAACAGAATGAATGGACAGAGGAAAGGATTAATGATCTGGAAGACAGAGTGATAGAAATTACCTAATCTGAAAGAAAGGGAAAATAGGCTAAATAAAAGAAACAGAGCCTCAGAAACCTGGGGAACACTTAAAAATATCTAACATTCAAGTCAGGTAAAGATTCTATAATTTATTCAAACTGGTAAAATGAAAAAACTAGTAGACTACAATAAGTTATGCATATATATCTAGAGCAACCATTAAAAAGCAGATGGGGATATACTTTAAAAACTATTGATTATTGATAAATCAAAATGGAATTTTAAAAATGTTCAAGTAATTTTAACAAGGCAGCAAAAATAAAACAAAGAAATGAAAAACTGAGAGGAGAAAAAAACAGAAAACAAAAATAAAGTGGTAGTCTTAAGCACTAACATAATAATAATTACATTAAATGTAAATGTTGTAAATATAACATCAAAAGACAGAGACTGAAATATAAAATTTAAAAGCATGACCCAACTTTAAGTTGTCTACAAGAAACTCACTTCGAATACCACAAAACAGGCAAGTTGAAAGCAAAAAAACAGAAAAAGATATATTAGGTAAATATCAATCAAAGGAAATCAGAAATGGCTATATTAATACCAGATAAAGTAGACTTCAGATCTAAGAAAATTACCAGAAACAGAGTGGGGTATTATATAATGATAAAATGGTCAGCCCAGGAAGAAGACACAACAATATCAAATGTATATGTACCAAATAAAAGAAATGCAAAATATGTGACATAAAAACTGATAGAACTGAAAGAGAAAACAGACAAATCAACAATTATAATTGGAGTCTTCAACATGCCTCTTGCAAGAACTGCTAAGCAACTAGACAGAACATTAGCAAGAATACAGAAGAATTCAATAACACCATCGACCAACAGGATCTAATCAATATTTATAAAACATTCTACCCAAGACAAGCAAACTGCACACACTTTCAAGGGCCTATAGAACATATACCAAGGTAGACTATATTCCGGTATATTTAAAAACTAAGCAAATGTAAAATAATTGAAGTCAGAGCAAGTATATTCTCAGACTACAATACAATCAAACTAAAAATAATAGGACTAGCCCCCAAACACTTAGAAACTAAACAACATACTTTATTTTTGTTGTTTTGTTTTGCTTTCAAAGAGTCTTGCTCTGTTGCTCAGGTGCAGTGCCGTGGCCCAATCATAGCTCACTATTACCTCAGTTTCCTGGGCTCAAGTGATCCTCCTGTCTCAGTCTTCCGAGTAGTTGGGACTACAGGATATACCAGCATGCCTGGCTATTTTTTTTAAATTTTTTGTAGAGACAGGGTCTCACTATGTTGCCCAGGCTGGTCTTGAATTCCTAGCCTCAAGTGATCCTCCCACCTTGGCCTCCCAAAGGGTTGAGATTACAGACATGAGCCACTGCACCTGGTCAACAAACTTTAGATAACACATAAGTCAAAGAGGAAGTCTCAAGGGAAGTAAAAACACACACTGAGTTAATGAAAATGCAACATATCAAAATTTATGGGACACAGCTAAAGCAATACAGAGAGAGAAATTTACAGTGTGAAATTAATACACTAGAAAAGAGAAAAAGACTCAAATCAATAAGCTAAGTGCCCACCTGAAGGACCTGGAAAAACAAGAGCAAAGTAAACCAAAGGAAGTAAACAAGTAAATAATAAACAGCTGAGATCAATGAAATGAAAAGAGAAAATCAATAAAACAAAGAGTTGGGTATTTGAAAAGATTAAAAAAAAAAAACCTGAAAAATCACTAGCAAGATGACTGACAAAGAAAAAAGAGAGAGGACACAGTTACCAATATAAAGAATGAATGGGAAATTCATTCAAGGCCTTGCAAATACCAAAAGAATAATATGGGAATACAATGAAAAAATCTATGACCATAAATTTAACAATTCAGACAAAATAAACTACTTCTCCCCAAAATATAAACTACCACAACTCATCAAATATGAAATAGGTAATTTGAATAGCTCTGTAACTATTAAGGCACTTAAATGTATAACTTTAAAAATATCGAAAAAGGAATCTCCAGGCCCAGAGGGTTTCACTAGAGAATTCTACCAAATGGTTAGAGAATAACTGACACTCATCAGTACAATCTTCTCCAGAAAATAGCAGAGGAGGAAAAATTTACCAATTCTGCTAACATGACGTATCACATTGATTGATTTGCAAATGCAGAACCATGCTCGCATAAGTAGGATAAATTCCACTTGGTCACAGTGGAGGATGATGCTGTTGAATTAAGTTTGCCAGCATTTTATTAAGGATTTTTGTATCCAAGTTCACCAAAGAAATAAGCCTACTGTTTTCTATGGTTGTAGTGTCTTAGACTGGTTTTGGTGTCATGGTGATGCTGGCCTCATAAAATGAGTTTAAATGTACCCTCTTCTACTTTTTGCAAGAGTTTAACAAGGATTGTTATTAATTCTTCTTTGAATGTTTATATTAGGTTCTGGGCTTTTTTTGTTGTTGGGGGACTTTTGATTGCTGAGTCCATCTCTTTATTTGGTACCACTCTTTTCAGGCTTTCTTTTCCTCCTGATACCATTTTGGTAGTTTGAAAGTTTCTAGAAATTTACCCATTTCTTTGATGTTATCTAGTTTGTTGGTATATAATTGTTCATAATAGTTTCTTACGATAATTTTTATTTCAGAGATATCCATTCTAATGTCTCTTCTTTAATTTCTACTTTTAAATATTTGAATCTTCTCTCTTTTTTTAGTCTAGTTAAGGGTTTTAAAATTTTATTTATTTTTTAAAAAACCAACTTTTAGTTTTGGTAATTTTCTTTTTTTCTCTATTTCTCCTCTAAATTTTGTTTCCTTTCTTATGCTAACTTTGGGCTTAGTTTATTCTTTTTCTAGTTCCCTAGGTTGTTTCAGATCTCTCTTCTTTTCAATATAGGCGTTTATCGCTAAAAACCTCTCTCTTGTTATTGCATTTGGTGCATTCTACGGATTTTGGTATAACGTGATTTCACTCTCATCTGTTTTGAAATATTTTTAAAAATTCCTTTAAATTTTTTCTTTGATCCAATGGTTGTTCAACAGTGTGTAGTTGAATTTCCACATATTTTTGAATTTTTCCATTTGCTTGCTGTTATTGATTTATTTCATTGTATTTGTGGTAAAAAATGATTTTGACTTTGGAATGATTTTGATTTTTTAAAATTTGTTAAAATTCGCTTTGTGTCCTTATATGTGATCTACCCTGGAAAATGTTCTGTGTGAGGAGAGTGTGTATTCTTCTGCTGTTGGGTGAAAAGTTTTGTATACATCAGTTAGGACCCTTTTGCTCTATAGTGTTGTTCAAGCCAGCTGTTTCCTTATTAATATCCTATCTGGGTGTTCCACTCATTATTGTACGTTGGGTATTGACGTCTCCAAGTGTTATTGTATTGCTGTTAGTTTCTGCCTTCAGATCTAAAAATAGTTGCTTTGAACATTTAGATGCTTTGATGTTGAGTGTGTATATAGTTATAATTGCTATATCTTTCTATTAAATTGACTGTTTTAGCAATATATAATGACTTTATTAATATCTGCCCTAAACACAGTTCTAGATTTTATAAGAGTAGCCACCCTTGCTTTCTTTTGTTTACCATTTGCAGGAACTATCTTTTTGCATCTCTTCACTTTCAGCATATGTGTATATCTACTACTCTAAAGTGAGTCTCTTGTAGACAACATACCACTGGTGGATCTTGCTTTTTAACGATTCAGCCACTTTATGCCTTTTGTTTGGCGAGTTTAATCCACTTACATTTAAAGTAATTATTGTTAAGTGAGGACATACTCTTACCATTTTTGTTTGTTATTTTCTGTTTGTAATACAGTTGTTCTGTCCCTCTCTTCTTCTTTTGCTGTTTTCCTTTATTACTCTATGATTTTTTGTATCAATTTACTTTGGTTTTATTCTCTTTATCTTTTGTATATCTATTATAGGTTCTTTTCTTTGTGATTAGCTCAAAGTTTGTATAAAATGTCTTATAGTTTCTACCTTCTATACTATTTTAAATTAGAAACAATTTAAATTCAATCTCATACAAATACACTACGCTTTTATTCCCCCATAAACACAGTTTCTGTAGTCAGTTTGCTTCTTTTTACATTGTGTCTCTGTTAACAAATTTTGATCTATTAACTTTCTTGTTAAAGTAATTTATGCACCACCTTTACATTGTTAGATTGATTTATACATGCCCATATATTTAGCTTTACCTGTTATATTTATGCTTTCAAATGCTTTTCCTGCAGTTTAGCACAGTTTCATTTCAACATGAAGGACCCCCTTAAGCATTTGTTGTTAGGCAGGTCCAGTGGTGATAAACTCCCCAGTTTTTGTTTATCTGGGAAAGTCTTTATCTGTTCTTCATTATTAAAGGATAATTTTGCAATGAATAGTGTTCTCTGCTGAAACTTTTTTTCTTTCAGCAGTTCAAATATATAATCCCAGTCTCTCCTAGCCTGCAGGATTTCTGCTAAAAAAAAAAAAAAAAAAAAAAAAAATCCACTGATAGTCTTAAGGGGGTTGCCTTGTACCAGACGAGTTGCTTTTCTCTTGCTGCTTTCAAAATTCTTTGTCTTTGATGTTTGACAATTCAATTACAATGTGTCTCAGTATAGTATTCTTTGGGTTTATCACATTTGGAGAGTTTTTAGCTTTCATGAACTGGAATGTTCATTTCCCACCCAAGACTTGGGAAGTTTTCAGCCATTATTTCTTTAAATAAGCTTTCTTCCCCTTTTTCTCTCTATTCTCCTTCTTGAACTTCCATAATCCATTTGTTTTCTTGATGGTGTCCCATAAATTCTATAAGCTTTATTCGTTTCTTTCTTTTTTCTCCTCTGACTGAATAATTTCAGACAACTTGTCTTTGAGTTTTCAGATTCTTTCTTCTGCTTGTTTGAGCTACGCTTCTCACGCTCTCTGTTGCATTTTTTTTATTACATTCATTGTATTCTTCAGCTCCAGAATTTCTGTTTGGCTCTTTTTTTATTATTATTTCTATCTCTTTATTGAATTTCTTATTTCATTTATGTATTATTGACCTGATTTTGTTGAGTTTTCTGTGTTCTCTTTCAGCTTGCTTAATTTCCTTAAAAGAATTACTTCGAACTCTTTGCCAGGCAGTTTGTAGGTCTCCATTTCTTTGGGGTCATATACTGGAAAATTATTATGTTCCTTTGATGATATCATGTTACTTAATGTTTCGTGTTTCCTGAAGCCTTGTATTGATGTCTGCACATTTGAGGAAGCAGTCTTCTCTTCCAGACTTTATGGACCAGCTTTGCAAAGATCTTCACTTAATAGTGGATGTGAGGGTGCCAGCTGGGTAGGGTGTGGTAGCTCTGACTCATGAGGGCTCAGTAGTGATCCTGGCTTCAGGGAAGTGCATCAGTGTAATCTCCATGTTGTAATCTCTCATCAGCTAGGTCAGCATCAGCAAAGACTGTGAGGCTTCTTAGCAGTCAAGGTTACAAGTATATAAGGCAGTGACAAGGGCTCTTGGGTGTCCATGACAGAAAAGGTTTCTAGAGTCCTGATGTTTTCCTTTTCCCTCTTGGGGGAAGTTATGACCCAGGGGATCCCTCTTAGCACTGGGTCTGGCATGTGGGCATACACATGAAGGCAGCAGTGCCTGGGACGAGGGCACAGGTGCCCTTACCGCAGTGGTGGTGCCCAGGTCCAAGGGGTGGAAGTGCACAGAGCAGTCGCAGGGTCCATAGGGTCCGTACAGTCACGGTAGGAAGGCGGCTGGGAAGGAGAGCCACATCAGGCGCAGCAGCAGCTCGGCAGGACGGAGAACCAAGTGCAGCTGTGGTTTCTCTGACCCAAGGTGGGGAGGGGCTCAATCGGTTTTTTATTACTCAAACTGAAAAGCTAGGTTTACATGATTAATAAGGTTACATTTTAGATACTATTAGCTATGTGTTTTAAAAGAATGCAAGTGACATTCACTACATTTTGTTACAAAAGGAAAAACAGGGAAATTATTTGTCAAACTGCTTTAAAACCTTGTTTTGTATAATAGAAAAAGACAGCTAAGGCTATAAAGCTTAATTCAATAATAATAGTTATAAAACAAATACCCAGAAAAGTATCCAATCACCACCTACTTGTTTCAGTTCGGTTATTTCTTAATTACTTGCAGCAAAACAAAAACTTTCTCACCACAAGTATGTTAAATGCACTGCCAACCTAGATCTTTAGAACATTACAAACACTGTTGGAAAAAATCTTTTTTCTTGGAATATATATTTAAGCATGGTAAAAAGATGGAAGCATAATCCAAACCTACCAAACAGCAAGGACTTCTTTGCATGGAGGCAAATAAGCACATTATTTCCTAGCTCAGTCTAGCACTATTTACATTCTGCATCTTCCCGTGTAAGCAATCTTGTTCAACAACCAACATACCACGCACGTGCTATGTGCCAGTCCCTATGCTAAGTGCTAGGGATCAAAGATGACTATAATGGGAAAATATTTTTTTTCATTTATTCCATTTAATCTTTTGAAATGAGTTGCAGTTTTATAAAGAAAATCCATTAGACTTTCCCCAGTTGTATCTCCTGCAAACACGGCATAAGAAAAGTGCATTCTTAATCTTATAAAGGAAATTTTCGACTTATAAGTTGGCAAAATTACCAGATAAAATCTGAAACGATTAACAGGTCATTAAGGCAGTAGCTCCTGTGTGCTTTTCCAGTCATGTCTTTGAATATAATGAAGTAAGTGTTCTTACTTTGGGCCCTATCTTGCCTAAAGCAGTATTGTTCACTCCAGGGTTCATTTTTGAGATGTCTTACCAGTGTAAAATAACTCCATCTTGTGGATTGTCAGGACCATGGCATTCAGATCTCACCTTTCTTCTTTAATTTCATAAAGACAAGACTGGCATAACCTGATTCTTTCCAACCTTCACAGTCTATAGAATGCTCGTTTTCTATTGGATATTAATTCTCACAAGCATCCCTGTGTAAGGCGTAGGTATGTAAAAGTGCTTGTAACTCACAAGTCCTAACACCACTGTAGAACTTAGATGTTCCAGCCCACCAAGACCAATATAGCATAGTGTCAAAGGTCATCCATTATCCTGGCCCTGTTCTCTTTTAATTCTATTGAAATTTCTAAGAAGAAAGACATCAAACATAGGAAAGTTCTTTAAAAGACTGGGATATGAGAGAGAAGTGATCCTGGGGCCTTCCCACTTTATGTGGACTTTTGTCCTTTCATATACCCTTATCCCATTTGGCTTCTGAACCAAATATATAATAATTCTATATATTCAACTCAAATGCCCCTAAAATAACCTATTATAACAATAAACATTGAGCCACATCTCAGGAAAAATCTTCCATTTTGATCCCACATTTTGAAAATTCTAAAGAAACTTCTTCCCTTTCGTTCACTTTGCGCAAATAACAATTTCTAATATCCAAGGTGTCATTCCAGTTCCCACCTTTGGCAGCTGCCAGAGCCTTGAATCCAAAGCACACTCTGCTTGTCTAAAGGGATGTTTTCAGATGGTTAATATGTGCACCAACTAATTGATAATTTTTTCCTTATATAATCCACAAATTTAAAATAGAAGGAAGGCAAAGCTGTTAGAAACATTGTAACTTAAGAACAAATGTCAATGTATTTTATCCCATTACTCAGGCTACAGAACCCTTACTCTGGAAATAAGCATACATACACTACCACAAAATTCAGAATATATTTTGTATTACGATTAAAAATGTAGAATAAGCAAAGCCTCAGTATACAATATAGTTAGCAACTAATTTTCTAGTTGAATAGCTCACTAATTCTATTCTCTAAGAATGTACCTACAAACACATTGTTTTGGAGAACTTGTAAAACACTTTCCTATTTCCAACTTTTCCTATTTCCAAGCCATCAAGAAGAATCTTTTATGTGGAAACAACCCAAGTGCCCATCAATACATGAGTGGATTAATAAAATGTGGTATATATATACCATGGAGCATTACTCAGCCATAAAAAAAATGGTAAACTAATACCTTTTGTAACAACCTGTATGGAACTGAGACCATCCACCTAAGTGTAATATCAAAAGAATGGAAAAACAAATACCACATGTACTCACTATTAAAGTGGAACTAAATGATCAACACTCATGTGTACATATGGTAGCAAAACTCAACAGATATTAAGTGGGGACGAGAGAATGGGTAAATTCACACCTAAGGGGTACAATGCACAATTATCTGGGTGATGGACACACTTATAACTTTGACTCAAACTGTACAAAAGTAATTCATGTAACCAAAATGTTTGTACCGCATAAGATTCTGAAATAAAAGAAGAATCTTTTAATATTAATATATCATAATATATTTAAAATATTTTATCAGAAGATAGCCCATAAAATTATTAACCCAGAAAAATATCATAAAAGTTGGGTTATTTAAGAAAAATATGTTTTTATACTCAAAATACATCGTAGGATTTATAAATATTCAAGGATTCTGCAACTAAAGCACTAGTGTTTAAAATATAACAAAGTCACCTCCAACAAAATCTCAGCTTTTCTTGTTATAGGTTAATGATCATCATCAGAAAAATAACATAAAACTGACCAGCTACTTTTAACATTATCCAGAAGTTTGTACCATGATTTGAACAAATAAAAAATTAAACACCCACTGCTGAATTTACATCACTAAAGATAAGTCAGTATTTGTGCTTGGAGAACCTTTTCTCAGCCCAGTTAAAAGATAAAACCTACTAGATTTGCTTTCCATGGTTGAGATTTTCAAAGGCTATGGCAATTTGTAAAACATATTAATAGTTATCAGGTAAAATTTGACCCTTAGCTATCTAGACTCTCTTTTTTGTACATGCAGATGCCTCTGCAGATGAGTATAACTATGTTGAGGCATAACTAAAAAGACTAGTATGGAACCAAGTGCTTTCCTTAGCACAGGCAGTAAAATATGTCTTTTGCCTTATAGAGCTAACCACTGTATGTTGAGGTTGAAAATATTTATAATTTGGCTCAAAAGTAAACACTCTGTTTCTGATTTCTGCACTCCATTCTGATCTAACAGCTCCCTATAACTTGTTAAGCATCCACAGTGCCTTCAGGCATCGAAATCGAACTTTCCAGCATCCTTCTCACTGTATCACTGACAGTGTCAGAGCACTCACGGTTTATTAAAAAAAAAAAAAAAAACCGCAAAAACAAAAAAAACAAAAAAAATGCTATCAGAACTCAAATCATCTTACATTGAGAGAAATGGAAGTGATAAAAAGATTTTTTCCAGAAAAGCTTGTAAAGAAAACTTTGTTTTCAGAAGAAAAATGGCATGTATGAGAATACAACTTTCAAGGGAATATATAATGAAACTACAGTCTTGGTGCACCTACTACACTTTATTTGTTAGCGAACACTAACATATTCCAAACAAAAACAAGGAGAAGAAAATATTCTAACCCACCCTAGAAAACTGTCACACACACACACACACACACACACACACACACAAATTAACATATAAGTGATGCATCTAGAACTAATATGTGTGTTCAGAATGTACGATTCACTCACCAACTTTCCTTTCTCTTTAACCTCCCCATAAAGTTACCTAATATTTTCAGTAATAAAAGAATTCTTGACCAGTTTGGTAGAAGGGTGCTTCAACAGTAAAATATCTGAATGTTCAATGTTCCAATGCTTCCGATCCAAACCTTTGAACTAATTATACATAATTCTTTCATCTCTGACGCTATTCCTAAGCTAATAACGTAAAATTACCTAGAGCAGGATTTTCGAACATGTGGTCCACAAACCACTTGAATCATGAATCATCTAGAAATTCAAATCTCTGGAAAGCAACCCAGACATCTGTATTTTTAGTAAGCAACCCAGATAAGACTGATTGCCAAATGAAGTCTGAGAGCCACTAATCTGGAACCTGAATGGTCTGTAAATAATTTCAAAAGACATTTTCTATTCCTTTGTCCATTAGTCTGTAAGCTGCAATGAGAAATTTCTTCCCATTATTGAAGTATAATGAGAATCTATCTAAAACAACGTATTCGCAAATGTAATTGTAAGCATTAGATATTTGTTAACAGCAAACAGCACTATACATGTTTTCCATTATAATAAACTAAGTTCTGGACCAGAAGTTAAACAGAACACAAGAAGGAGAAGCTCATTTCAGCAGGATAATCTCCTCCTACTGGTACATAATATTTATGCAAGTCAATATAAATTCCACTCAAACAAAATGGTGTGAGAACATACTTCTTTAGCCTAAAAAGAAAGTAAACTACTTTTATTAACAATCACAAAACAACTTTCCATATTAAGCTGACCTCAGCATTTGTCATATATGACACCCTACGATAATATATCTTCAGGGGCTCTGGCATTTCTTTGGATTTTTTCTTTGAGGGGAGAAAAGTAGCCTATAGCATGCTACTCGGTATATCAACCACAAGAGTAGCTAATGTAGGAAAAAAAGTGGCACGGATCATCTCAAAGCAGTATATAAAATATGCATGTGTGAGCGTGTATAAAAATAGATTTAGTTTCAGAGACCACTTAAGCTCATATTTTTCACTTTTTAAAAAAGAACTACAAAGCACTGTGGCTGTCTAGGGCAGGCCTCTTGTTCTGCCTGTCTAACAACCCTTCCCCCTTCCTGTGATAACCACACCTTATGTCTCTTTCAGAGATCAACTCTTCCCCACGCTCTGTGGCTCTGGGGTGCTATTAGTTACAGTGGCATCTTTCAAAGGGTGACTCAATCTAGGATGGTCCAATCAGAATCTCACTTCTGGGAATTTAAATCTAGAGAAGGACCATACATGGTGGTTGGAACCAACCAATCCAATCTTCCAGGAAATGTGCTTTGATTCAAAGTTCTCTACTTGTCCCAATTCATGCTTTCTTGAAGCTTGACTGTTTCAGCTCTTCTTACAATTTCTGTGATTCACCTAATACACTTCCAGTACACTCTACTTTTCATCAGGTTATCCAGACGCCATTTCTCTTGCCAACAACCAAAAAAGCTCAGCTGATAAGAGAGGGATGGCACTGAGAACATACCTGATTTGGTACACTACTTGCAGGGCACTGCTTCTCAATGAGCATTGAAACCACTGCAAACACCCCACCACCTCCTCCATAAAACCTGTTTCAGATTGGTGGAAATCAAGAGCCACTCTTACCTTTATCCTGATAGCCTAACAGAACTCTCCATAGGTTTTTTGTCCACTTTCTGCCTAAAGGTTTGACATCTCTTATGATTCATGTCCAGTTCAAAGTTACATGCCCCGTCTCTTTTGACTTGTATGTTGAGTACTTTATTGCCCATCTACATACTGCTTTAATACATTTATGCTGCTTTATTAAGTCATGTATGCCTCTATTCACATCAAGCATGCCATTTTTGGCTTAGAACATACACAGATAACATGCATAACATGGACTGTGTACAGTATCATTCACCATGCATAGTAATATGCATAGTTACATGCAGAATTCAAAACCACATCTATGAAGGGCATAAACACATGCACATTGAAAAATATTCATAAGTCTTTAAGTAAAACATGGAAGTCCTCCTACACAGAAACACTTCCAACTCCCCCTCCAAATATCTTCCTATAAATAACTACTGCTAGGAGTTTGGGGTGTTAAATTCCATTCTGTACCTTGACAATGACTTATTCATAGTAATTGTTCTGACGAAGGCTGTGAGCAGGCTGAATGGAAGGGTTAAAATGGGTTACTTAAAATCTCCTACCAATAACTGTTGTACTGAAAAATTAAGAGTTAATTTTATCTTACTTTTCTAAGATATTTTTCAAGGCAACTGTAAAAAGTGACAAGTATGGTCATGTCTTACATTGGGTCATGTTTTACATTTGACTCATCAAAAAGGATTTAATTGAGTTTCTGTTTCCGAGAAAAAGAAGAGTTAGGGGGAAGTATTTTACATTTTTAAGAGAGAATCTTTTCAAAATATCGTCTAGCTGACTCGACCATAAACAAGCATAATTTCATAATACTGATACTTGAGTCACAGTCACTCACAGCTATTCATTAGTAGATTCTATAGGAATTTCGTATTAGGAATACTATTTTGGCACAATTTGAACTAACAAAAGAGAAGTACTGTGTGATTTAATTTTTTTAGCCAATTCAAACCTGACCCTAAAGTTTGAATTCTTTTGTTTCTATAAACGTTCTACTCTTGGAGTTCTGTTTCCTTTGTTCAGCTACTTCTGTTCCTTCTTCTGGCTCCTCTTGCTCTCTAAGAACAGGCATCCTCTTCATCTATTGAGGTAGAGGGTATGCAGGAAATCTCCATACCTTCCGCTCAGCCTAAAAGTGTTCTAAAAAAAAATTAAGTTCATTTAAGGAAAAAGAAAAAGGTATTCTCCAAGACTCCATACTTCAGCTCTCCTCTGTACGTCCTCAACTCCACCCACCGCCTGAGCCTCAGTTACCTCCTTCGCGCCCCATGTCTTCCAAATGCCCGTCCCTGGCCAGACTCCCTTCAGAGTTCCCACGACGCCCATCTCCTCCTGCTAAACATCTCCATCTGCACATCCTGTTGACAGGCACATACAATGTGTTCTAGAGAGAATTTACCAACCTTTTCATGCTTCTATTGTTCTGTTTTCCACATTTCCTTGTCATGCCAGCTGTAAACTTTCAGCTCGTCTTTGGTCCCCTACACACACTCTTTTCTTCCCTCTGCATTCACATCAGTTGCCAAATCTTAGGAATTCTACTCAGTAATGCTATGCAATCTTTCCCTTTTCACTGTGTCCACAGTGACTGCTCTAGTTCCTAATTGCGCTACCTGTTGTCTAGCTATTGGGGTAGCCTCCAAACTACTTCCCACCACTCCCTTTCTGCTTCCATTCCACTCCCCGTGATCCAACTGATTAACCTTCTTGAGTACAGTTCTGATCAGGACACTCTTGTTTATTGCCACGCTGAAGCTCTTTACATGTTCTATGCTGAAGCCGAATTAAAATTTTCACTGTTCTTCTTTCTCCATACTGGTCATATCCATATCTTTACTTTTATCTTTTCCTTCATACAGACTGGTATGACCTCTTTCCCATCTCTGTGCACTTAAATATTAAATATTCTCTAGCACCTCCTCTCAGAAGTCTTCCCTGACTCCCAGGATGGGAGTAATCATTCCATTCTGTTCTCTGAACGCCCGTCTGTCTCCCCGCCCTTCTCCTCCCCTTCTCTTCTCTTTTGCTTTCTCTCTTTCTCTCTCTCTCTCTCCCCCCTTCCCCTTCTCTCATTTTCGTTGGTACAACAATTATTTCTATAACCCCAATGTTGCCAGGCCTTACTCATCTATGGGCACTAATGAGTCCCCATTAACAGTAATAACTTAAATGTCACCAACTTTTGGACTGGCTGATGCAGCATTACTAGGCCGATACAAGTCGCAAGCCTTTCTAGGAGATTCCGAGGCAAGTTTCCCACATATTGGTGAATAAGGCTTCTTCCTTCACTGTCGTTTTTATTTCGATGCTCCCCTTTGTCTCCACGGGGATCAGACGTGAATCTATTGAGAGCTGAAGCCGTATACAAACACGAGCAACAAACATTCTCCTATGCTCAGAATTGCTCTGTTTTAATGTTCCAGACCAAATCAAGCTCAGAATAGCTGGCTCTTCTTCCCTGAGGTAAGTCTCTCTTAGGAGATTAATCAGATTTTCATCCTACTAGGCTTCCCTGACTCTCCCAGTGAGTCTACCAGCTACGCCACATGCTTGCTTATACTTCTGCTAGACCGAAGATACAGCCACTATTCCTTACTGGACTATAACCTTTGTAAGAGTAGGGTCCATGTTTAAATAATACATATCCTTACCAAAACATGTAACATAGTTTCTTACACATAGACAGCCATTAATGTTAAAAATAAAATAAAAAATTATTTTTAAAAAATGGTCCAAATTAATGACTAACAACATTGAAAAATTAATTCAAATACTTAAAATCTTTATGTCAGGTAATCCAGGCCCTAACAACTTAAGATTAGTTCTATGCAGTGATCTACCTCTTTTCTCTACTTTTCCAATAATCACACTCCCTTAAAAATTGCAAGTATCTTTTGAAATCAATTTCAAAGATGTATTAAAAACAGTGAGAACCTGGTACCTACCTCACGGGGTTGTTTTTAGGATTAAATGACATAGTACATGAAAAGTACTTAGCATAGTACCAGGAATGCAATTAGCACTTGCTAAACCTTAGTTGATACTATTTTCATTGTGGAAGCTAGAATTATTTGTAATTGTTCCAAAACTAAATTCTACAAAGAAACATCCTCAAAAGTGACTATTTCTTAAATTATACATAACAGTACTCCAAATGTTGATCATTATCTACAGCTTATGTAAAATTCTGTCTTTGTTAATAATCACTTCTAATTTAATTAATCATCTTTTAATTGTCTACCTCCATGACCATAATAAAGAGCAGTTACCTGGAATATCAAGACACAGTAACCACATACAAATGAATATTTTCAGTAAGCAAATAAAATGATTTTGACAAATTTCCAGGCTACTTAACAATAGTGTTGCTGTACCGAGATCTCTGAAATAAAGTCAGAATATCTAGATTTTTATTTGAGATGGCTCCAAAACTACCCATTGAAAACCAAGAGGTACAAATGTCCCCTTAACCAAACAGGAAAGGAGAACTCAAGAATTTTGAGTAAAAACATGGCAGACTTCTATAGAAATGAAGCTTAAGTGAGACGGCAGGACGAACTGCTGGAACCGATACAATGAAAGAAGGTGGACCCCAAGGGAGGGACATTTCACAATCCAATCGGAAATGGTACATCCTTTCTCCTACACACATCCATAATTGGAAAAAAACACTGAAAACCTTTCCTCCCACCACTGGCCTTCTGAGTAGGTGTGGTGGGACAAACTTCATCCTCAATATGCACAACAGATCCTGATCTTTTTAACACCTGGTCAAGTTTGCAAAATCACCAAATAAAATGTAATCCACTTAGTTTCTCCACTCAACTTGCTTTTCACCTCCACAAAATGTCCTCTTTCTACAGAACGGATGAAATAGCAACTACTACCTCATCCTGATTACAACCCTCAAGACATGACAGGACCCTTGCTTTTTGAGGACTCTTTCCACAGAACAATTAAGGTGAATAGAAATTAGAGGCCAGCAACTGAAGGGGAACTGGGGTCACCTACGAAGTCTACAAGTTCTGTCGTACTGTGATGAAAAAACCGTGAGCCTCTAAAATTAGACCATTTGCATTACTAACTTTAGATTAAATGCAGGGTGATTAGACCCACCATCAAAAGGGAACTGTTAAGTCTCCCACACACGCGTTCTGTTCTATTCAATCACTACACCTTGTGGAACAGCTTTCTTGGAAACTGATATAGAAATGAATCATAACCAAGAAAAAAAGAACAATCTTCATTTCTGACAATGTTAAGAATGTTTAAAACATTATAACATTTTTAAAAGGTTATAGTCATTATAAAAGTTAAAACATTAACTTCAGACAATGTTTTAAGAAAGGAAAGAAATACCTAAGGTTGAGCCAGTACCAAAGCAAGCTAGATTCCTAACAGCAACTGTTTAATAGAATTATTGTTTGAGTCATAAAAACATAAAACCCTACCCTTAACACAACCAGATTATTAATAGAAAATAATATTTTCTTACCCTATTTTCAGACTAATCTCTTCTGTCAAAATAAAAGGAAAAATAATGATGTTTGAATTCAATAACCTGATTTTTTAGAGTCTTGGATATCACCCAATAATCTCTCGTATTGCAAAGAGTTAAGAACTTAGTATTCCAAAAGTTAAATATGAAGGAAAAAAGCAGGCAGAATGCATATTCAATCTGCAGTTGACAGATGCATTAAAACAAAAAAAACCTGTTTTTTTCTATTTCTAATAAAATTTGAGGCAATTTCTTTAAATCTTAATGAAGATAACACAGGCCCAGAGTAATAACGCTCTTCCCTTTCCTGAAAAGTATAGTTTCTAGAGTTCTTACTTGTTTATACAATTAACTCCAAAAAACAAAATCAAAACCCTGGGGATAATGCTATCCTATATATTTCACAAACATTTTATTTTCCAGTATTGTGAAAACAAATTAAACCAAACAGAAAAATTGTATGCAAATGTCACTCAAATGAAACATAAAGAAAACTTATTGTCTACCTGCATAACATGTGAAATAATTCTACATATTACATTAAATTTTAATTAAGATTAAACTGAAGAATCTACATTAAAATCCTTTAAAGTTGTTTAAATAATTGTATGATTCATCTCCATTGCCTCTGTTAGTTCAAAAAAAAAATCAGTGAACCTACTGATATGCAACCCACTCAAAAGTGACTCATTTTAACATTTAATTATTTCCATGCACAATGTGAACAATATCTTTAACATATGACCTGATTATAATTACATCACATTAAAGGATGAAAAGAACATGAAAATGTGATTTATAAACACAAGAACTGAGTTGTCTATTCATCAAATACAGTTGATTGATCAAGGTTCAATTTATGTCACTTGGACCTACAATTGTTATTACTTGAATTTGACCCTATTGGAAAAATAAATAATTTGCCTCTGAAAATTTACTGTGTCTTGTTTTCTATTGTAAGGAAACTAAAAGCATGCAACCTAATATATTTCCCTTTTAAGCCTTAACTGCCAAAAACTTTAGAGCAATCTTTATTTCCCAAGTGTTTAATTTTGTTCAGTTCATATGCTTGAAAAGATTCCTTTTTAGCTTCCTTCGCATGGTCTTTGTTCTCATCTCTCCTTAAATGACTTAGCTGGCATGGTCCGAACATGTGGTCTCCTCAAGTCCCTTTGGACGTAAGTAGAAAGGACAGCCCTCAACAAAAGGAGAAAGGGATGAGAAGGCAGGAAGACAGCAGGAAGAAGGCAGGGAGGCGTGCAGGCACCTACACACACCTGACACTCAGAACTGTCACACATCTGCTGTTCCGTTTGTGCAAACGACACTAGAATTCTGCTAAATAAGCACATGTTGGCAATGTTCTATGATTTTTAAAGTTGAGGCAATGACAATGATGTGTAAGTTACAGTTACAAACTGAGCGCATCTAAAATGAATAATAATAATACACTATTGAATGTTTTTACATCCAAGGCACTGTACTACGTGTTTAATTATTTATTGCTCACAGTAACCCACAATGCAGATTTTATTAGTATTAATTATTAAATTATTATTTATTATCACCACTTTACTAATGAAGAAACTGAGACTTAGAATGGTTTTATACCTAGTAAGCGGTAAAGCTGGGATTCAGACTGCTAATTTCTAAGTCTGTGCCCTTAACTAGGATGCTCTCTTCACTGTTATTAAATAAAACTTGCACTGTTTGTCTGACATGTATTTTCTGAAGTATGTAACTGGCGTTATGCTTCATGAGAACTAGGTGCAGGACGGCCAGCTCAAATAAAATATTGAAATTACTAATAATTTTATATTTGCCAAGCCAAGCATTTGAGTCAGCTGAGGGGAAGGAAAAATAGAACTGGACACAATAGGAAGCTTCCCCAAGATCTCTTTGAAGTACTCTGGACTCATAACCAGGTGCAAGATGGGAAAAATGCTGGAGAGAGCAGTTGTCATACCCGAGTTCCAGCTCTTTCTCTTCTGCTAATTAAAAATGCCTGACACTGATTTCAACATTCAAGTTCTTTGGGAATCAGTTTCCTCATCTATAAAATAACGGGAATGATTGTAGAACAGCCGAGAACCCTATATCTCTACTACCCAAACCCAGGCCTTTCCATTCTTCTGCTAAGGGCACTCACAGCTCAAGGATGGTACAAACATCACACTGGGAAGGGCATCTGCTACATATCATTGAGGATCAAAACAGGTAGAGTCTAGGGACCCCACTCCTATTTAGTCAGGACAGACAAATCCTTCTTGTAGGAGAGATCTTGCTTCATTGAGGAAAAATGCTAGACAACCTGTAAATAAGTACCTGGACCAGAGAAAAGACCCAGAAGCAAGTAGCGACCAGATGTTTCCACTAAGAAGTGCTCTTTCCACTTCCACTAAGACGTGCTCCACCACACTGACATAACTTATAAAAACAAAAACACCATCTTCAAATTTCTCCCTAAAATTTCACCAATCATTAGCATCTGAGGCTGAAACATAAAATAAAATAAAACCGCCATTAATGCAATTAGGATAACTCAGAAAAGCAGCTAGTTATCAGCCACACTCTGGGATGCAATAGCTCAATCACTGAACAGAACGTGACACTTAAAAGAACTTTCGGGAATACTTTCAGGAATACACGTTCTTTTGGCCTCACCCTCCGAAGAAAGAGAAATGGGCAAGGTCAAGATCAGACTTAAATAAAACTGTAAAAGACAGAAAATGCATGGTCTTTTCCTTTGCTCCTCTCCTCCCTTCCTGCTGATCTATTTTCCCAGGCATTGCCCGGTTTTCCACACCCTTCCTGACCTATGCCTTATGTTCACAGTCCCCCTCACCTGTCCTTTCCCCGAGCCCCCTTCAGTGTCCTTCAGGAGCAAGTTTGCTCAGTTGCTGCTGTGATTGGATCTAAGCTAGAAACTCATAACCGGAGAATGAGATCTTTGCATTTTCTAACAATGGAAATTCCAGACAAAACGACCATGGACCGGGGGGCGGGCAGGGGGCGAGAATCTGTACGATCCCCTGAAGGGATCCCCACGTACCTGTGCACAGCACAGACCAAATTCCCCCTTAAGAAAATCACGGAGCTGAGGGAGGGGGGCAGTGAGAGATCACAAAAGAATTTAAAAGCCTGGGATTAGCCAGCACTAGCCCTTCTAGGGCTTCACCCGAGGCAGGAAATTGCTGTGCTGCTCGTGGCTTCCCTGCGCCGGTGCCCAGGCAGCTGGCCAACTCACTAACCCCTTCTCTGGCCTCTTCCCTGGCTCGCACACACGGCATAGTCAGTGCTACCCTGGCCCCACCGTAACCCTGCTGGCTTGAGAGAAGTTGGCAGAAAGAGTCCAGCGCTGCGCTATTTAAAGCTATAAGCAGCTACTGTGGATGGAGATGAGTGGCTTCAGCAGCAGAGGGTAAGGCCGGCAGCCTGAGGTTTTCAATTGCCCTAATGGAATTCACTCACCTGCTGCACCCAAATTTCAGAAAGAGCAGCCCAGTTCTATTCAGTAACTCCTAGTACTCATCTATCTATGCCATCCAGCAATTTTTTATAGTTAAATTGCTTGATTGCAAACCCTTCGATTCAGTTTTCAGCCTCAAAATATACTAATGGATGTAAAAGAAGTCCTGGGTTTACTACTGAGGTTTCTTTTTTGCTCTTGTTGTTTTTTAGTTCATTTTTTTGGTTCAAAATATTAAAGGGGTACAAATGTTTTTGTTACATGAAATACATAAATATATATATAGTGCACACCGAAACACCCACATGGACTATTTTATGTAACTATACACTCGCATCCCTTTGTATACCCTACACATATGTATATAGATAGGGAATGCATACGTAAAGAGAGAGAGATCCATGTATGTGTCTATGCTTGAACTCAGGCTGCCCAAACTACCTGAAATATTAGGAACAACCGCCGGGAACCAGGATAACGTAACGATCAAAGGCACAGATTCCGATGCAGGTATCAGGGTCTTCAGTGAGACACAGGACAAGACACTCACTTACCCGGATTCCTAATCTATAAATGGAAATTGTTGACAAGATTAAGATGATTCCTATAAAGGACAGATCTGTGCTGGCCCACAATATTCAGTGCTCTTAAATTTTCACTGGTATTAGCATTATGATAAAATATCTAGGATAGCTCAAGGGGACCATTTTAACAGATCAGTTTCTTTCTAAAAATCAAACGTTATTTTGGGCAACCCTGATAATCCGACTATGGTCTCCTTGTCTTCTTACTTCCTAAAATGTGCCAGATGGGCACCTTATCTAGGGAACCTCTATTCATTCTTAAAAACTCAGCTCAACAAAAACCTTCCCTGACCCCTAACCTAGGTCAGATGACTGTTACTTATTTCATAAAACAGTGTCCCTTTTCTTTATAGCATTTATGCCAGTTGGATCATTATTTACTCAGGTGGGTGACCTTTTAAAAAGTAACGCCTGTGTTTCCCACTCTAAGCTCCACCGGGGCAAATTCGATGCCCGCTTTTGCTCATTGTTGCATCCACAGCACTGAAAGTACGAGGCACACAGTAGGCACTCAATAATTACGGACCGAATGAATCAATGATTTAGCCAAGCTCTACCCAGATGTTAATGAATCTATTTACATCCTCCCAGGATGCAGAGACAGAATTCAGTCACAGGGACATAGAGAATCCTGGGAGATACCCAGAAGGACAAAAATTGGAAAAACTGATACTTGTTGAAAAGAAGTCAAACAATCCAAAAAACCGAAGCAGTCTGGCTTTCTGTACTTGGCTGGACAACCTTCATAACATTCCATTAAAGAGAAATCATACAAGAAATGCAGAGTTCTGGGTACCAAAGGGGAAGGAAGGATTATGCGTGGAGGAAGCATTTATTCACCTGAGGCTGCTGGAAGCTGGTGGGTGACAGGGAGCAGATTCTAGTGACCTGTCATCTATGCTCTGTGTCTTCCTCCATTCAGTAACCCATCGGGCATTTATTGTGCACCTACTCCGTGAGACACAGCGCCTGGTTTTGTAGATACGGGAATAAGCGCTAAAGACTCCACTCCCATGGAGTCTCCAGTTTAGCACAGAGAAGGAAAAAAAGGCATTAAACGTATAACGTATGTATGATCAGTGCTCAGAGAGGACCACAGGTGGCTGCGGCAACAACCTTGACTGGAAAGTCAGCACATAAGCATATTTTAGTTTCTTCCAAGGAATTAGTCCAGAGTGTAATATTTTTATAATGTCTTTTTAAAAATTCTATCTTAAAAAAAAAAAACAGTTTGCCATGCTGATTTGTATCTGTTTCTGTTGCTAAACAGGAGTAAATTAATTTAAGAGACACACTAGACCGCTACTATTATGTGGATCTCGGGTGTGGGTCTGGGTCAAGATGATTTCAAAACAGGTAAAAGAAAGAATCTTAAATGTTTTCACCACAAAGAAATGATAAATAATTGAGGTGACAGATATATTGATTACTCTCATTTGATTGTTCCACAGTGTATACATGTATCAAAATACCACTTTTTACCGCATAAACATACGCAATTATTGTTTGTCAATTGAAAATAAAACAAAAAAAATAGATGCTGCTCCTTTACTAGCTTATATGTGAAAGCAGCAGAGATAGAAAATGAGAGAAAAAAATAACTTATGAAAACCAAAGCTTCGAAACACCATTCAGGAGGATGGAGTTGATTTATATGAAATCTTAGGAAACGTATTAAACTTTCGAGTTCGTAAGAGTCTCCTCATTTGTGAAAGTTACACTCAAGGGAAAACTAAAAGCATCAAAGAAAGGCCTAGAATTCACCTCTCAAAAGTGGTAATCAATTCCCCGTTCCAATATTCACACCAATCAGTCTGTCAATATTAATTGGATGAGCACACACTGCCAATAACTGTCAAAGACCCAGGGGAAAGAGTTCCTGTCCTCAGTACAACCATGCCCCCGCCACAACAATAAATGTAAACAATGAGATATCTTGAGATAAACTTGAGGTGCCAAAAATGGCTACAAAGAAGACGCAAAAGCCCTAATACAGTGCAGAGAAACAGGGCTTCTACTTTAGCTGGAATGTCAGGAAAACCCTGTTGGAGGAAATGGAATTTAGGTTAATACCAGAATGATAAGTAGGAACCTCTAGTTAAAAATCTTAAAAAGAATAGTCTGGGAAGAGGGAATAGCAGGTCCAAAAGTCCAGAGACAGGAAAATTTGGATTTTTTTGAAAGACAGAAAGAAAACCATAATGGCTGAAGGTACTAAACAAAGTAAGGAATAGAGGGAAATGACATTAGAGACGGTTCCTGAGCCCAGATCTTATAGAACAGTGGTTCTCAAAATGCAGTATCACATGGGAACATTTTAGAAATGCAAACTTTCAGACTCCTGTGCAGACCTACCGAGTCAGAAACTCTGAGGTGTTTGAACAAGCCTTCCAGGGGATTCTGATGCCCACTAAGGCTACAGGCCTCTTGAAGAAAACAGTGATTCTCAACACTAGTTGTGTGTTAGAATTGTCTGGAGAAACATTTAATCTACTTATGCTGAGCCTTACCCCAGACCAAAGGAACCTTTATCTCTGGAGTTGGGATCTAGGCATCTATATTTTTCAACAAAGCTATTTAAGTGATTATGATACACAATGATTATTGGAACCACTGAAATAGAGTCTTAAAAGTCATGGTAAAATGTTTGTGTTTTAATAGGAAACCACTGAAGGCTTATATATAGAAAAGTTCACCAAATTTAGAAATCTCATTTCAAGTCCTATGTGCAGAGTGAGCAGGGGCAAGAATGGATGAAAAAGACCAGTTAGGAGGTCACTGTAATATTCAGGAAAAAGACGATAGTGGTTTGGACCAAAATTGTAGCACTGGAGATATACTATGCAGATTCAGACATATTTTACACATAAACCTCAAGACTTACTATGGATTTGATAGGAGAGATGAGAAAAAAAGAAGAATCTAGGATAATAAGAATCTAGGTTTTGGGACTGAGAAATAATGCTCAAACTTTTCTTTTTGGAGGAAGGCATGCAGGTGTGGCTATCAAGGGTTGCTTTTTGGCCCTATTAAATTTGAGATTTGGCCCCGTTAAATCTAGACATCCCAGTGGAGATGCTGAATAAATAGCAAGATATACATACAAGTCTAGAGCTCAGAGGAGAGGTCAGGGCCCGATACATACAAGAGAATCATCACGGTGTAGACAGTATCTGAAGCCATGGACTCAGACGAGATCATCTAGGTCAAGAGGAGGGATACAGAAGAGGGTTGGGTAAAGCACACAGCTGATGTATAGACAGTATACATGGTGGATTCATGGGAACTTAGAAAGTGCGATGGTCCCTAGACCATTAAAGCACAGGACAATTGAAGATAACAGATCTTCTGCGTTGCCCTGTGGACAGTTCCACCACCAGTTTGTGGGTGCAACACGGCTTTAGGAACACACAGGAACTTCTTAATGACTACTGGCTGTCAAATAACATGAATATCCACTTTGAAGCTCCATCAGGAAATCTCTGCCTGAACCAAATGAGTAAACTGAGGATCAGACACACTAAGTGACTTCTCTAACTTCAGAGAGTTCTTGTGTTCTGCCCAAACACGGCCTGGGGAATTGGCACTCATGGGTGCTTCCAAAGAACACGTGGCTCCCAGGCAAGGGGACTAAGAGAGGAAGCTGTAGTTGTACATAGTTAATCCAATCTGGGACTGACACGTGCTAAGTCAAGCTGGCTGAGATTATGACTCAGTGGGCAAGGGACAGGACAGTATTACAGGGGAAAAAAAAAAAAAAAAAACGTTAAATTCCTTACCAGAGAAAGGAGGTCAGCTGGAAAAACCAGTATCCAGTATCATTGCACACAAACAAGAAACAGACAGTTGAGTTACGGAGTCTGGCACTCATTGGGAGCCTGTTAGAAATGCAAACTTTCAGTCCCCTCCACAGACTCACTAAATCAGAAACTCAGAGGTGGCGCCCAGCAATCTAAGTTTTAAGTAACCCTCGGGAGACCCTGATGCCTGCTAAGGTCAAAGGCCTCTTGGGGAAAACAATGATTCTCAACGCTAGTTGCTTATCCCTCAAATGCAACACGGGAGGGCTCTCCCAGCGAAGGGCTGCATCAGCAGAGCTGGCGCAACACCATCTTGGGGTCACTTAGCAGTGCCCTAACAGCCCATCCAAGGGACATTTCCTTTTGCACTGTGTGTGTGTGCGCGCGCGCGTGTGCACATTTCTCTTTACACCAGTTAGTATAATACAGTCATGCATTGCTTAACGTCAGGGATACACTCTGAGAAATGCATCCTTAGGCGATTTCATTGTTGTGTGAACACCACAGAATGCACTTACGCAAACCCAGATGGCGCGGCCCACTACACGCCTAGGCTGTCTGACACGCCTGTGGCTCCCAGGCTACAGACCTGTACGGCATGTCACTGTACTGAATACTGTGGACAACTGTAACACAATGGTAACTATTTGTGTATCTGAACATATCTAAACGTAGAAAAAGAACAGTAAAAATAGAGTATAAAAAATAAACGGTACACCTGCATAGGGCACTTACCATGAGTGGAGCTTAGAGGACCAGAAGTGACTCTGGGTGAGTCAGCGAGTGGCGAGCGAAGGTGAAGGCCTGAACCGTTACTGTACACTCCTGCAGACTTTATACACACTACACACTAAATTTTTAAAAAGTATTTTTCTTTCTTCAATAATAAATTAACCTTAGCTTACTGTAACTACTTTATAAACTTAACTTTTTAAAACTTTTTTAACTCTTTTGTAATAACACTTGGCTTAAGAGACAAATACATTGTACATCTGTACAAAAATATATTCTTTCTTTGTATCCTTATTCTATAAGCTTTTGTCTATTTAAAAAAATTTTTATTTTCTTTCACTTTTTAAACTTTTTCTTAAAAACTAAGACCCAAATACACACGTCACCTAGGTAGGTCTACACAGCGTCAGGATCATCAATAAAACTGTCTTCCACCTCCACGTCTTCTCCCACCAGGTCTTCCCAGGCAACAGCAAGCACGAGTTGTAATCTCCTACGAGAGCAATGCCTTCCTGAACACCTCCTGAAGGACCTGCCTGAGGCTGTTTTATAGTTAATTTTTTCTAAAATAAGTAGAAGTGTACTCTAAAATAATGACTAAAAGTATAGTAAATATATAAACCAGAAATGCAGTCATTTATTACCCTTTTCAAGTATTATGTACTATACACAATTGCATATACTCTTTTTTTTTTTTTTTTTTTGAGACAGAGTCTCACTCTGTTGCCCAGGCTAGAGTGCCGTGGCATCGGCCTAGCTCACAGCAACCTCAAACTCTTGGGCTCAAGCGATCCTCCTGCCTCAGCCTCCCGAGTAGCTGGGACTACAGGCATGCGCCACCATGTCCGGCTAATTTTTTCTATATATTTTTAGTTGTCCAGCTAATTTCTTTCTATTTTTAGCAGAGACGGGGTCTCACTCTTGCTCAGGCTGGTCTTGAACTCCTGAGCTCAAACAATCCACCCGCCTCGGCCTCCCAGAGTGCTAGGATTACAGGTGTGAGCCACCGTGCCTGGCCACATATATTATACTCTTATATGTCTCTCAGGATAGCAGGTTTGTTTACACCAGCATCACCACAAACACGTGAGTAACTCATTACATTATAACGTTATGATGGCTACGATGTCACTAAGCTATAGGAATTTTTCAGCTCCGCTAAATTTTTCAAGAC
>RJWJ010017560.1:0-32804 GCA_004363605.1 Indri indri | reverse complement strand
TTTTTTTTTTGAGACAGAGTCTCACTCTCTTGCCAGGGGCGAGTGCCATGGCGTCAGCCTAGCTCACAGCAACCTCAAACTCCTGGGCTGAGCAATCCTACTGTCTCAGCCTCCCAAGTAGCTGGGACTACAGGCATGCGCCACCATGCCCGGCTAATTTTTTTTTTCTCTATATATTTTTAGCTGTCCAATTAATTTCTTTCTATTTTTGGTAGAGACGGGGTCTCACTCTTGCTCAAGCTGGTCTCGAACTCCTGAGCTCAGGATGATCCGCCCGCCTCGGCCTCCCAGAGTGCTAGGATTACAGGCGTGAGCCACCGCGCCCGGCCTCTATTTTTATCTTTTTTGAGACAGGGTCTTGCTCTGTTGCCCAGGCCAGAGTGCAGTGGTGTCATTATAGCTCACTGCAACGTCAAACTTCTGGGCTCAAGGGATCCTCTTTGCCTCAGCCTCCTGAGTAGCTAGGACTATAGGCACGTGCCACCACGGCTGGCTAATTTTTGTAGAGATGGGGGTCTCCTTCATAGTCAGGCTGGCCTCCAACTCCTGACCTCAAGCGATCATACTCAGGCTGGTCTGGAACTGACCTCAAGTGATCCTCTCACCTCAGCCTACAGGCGTGAGCCACAACGCCTGGACTTATATTTCTATCTTAAAATAGACAAAGAACTGAGCGCTGTAGCTCAGATCTGTAATCCCCGCAACTGGGGAGGCTGAAGCAGGAGGATCCCTTTTGGCCAGGAGTTCGCCACTGCAGTTCAAGCTATGATCACACCACTGCACTCCAGCCTGGGGGACAGCAAGACCAGCTTCTTGAAAAAAAAAAAAGACAAAGAAACATTTGAGTTTAAAAATTAACATAATGAATACATAATTTAAAGGTGCAAATTTAATTTTCTTTTAAAAGCAATCATTTAAAAATTATATTTCAATTTTTTTTCTTTATTTTTTCCAAAAAGCCTCCAGATGAATTGTTTTTAAATTAAAGGAACAAGTCAGACGCGGTGGCCTGGGCCTGTAGTCCCAGCTACTGGACGGCTAAGGGAGGGGGATCGCCTGAGCACAGGAGTTGGCGAGGCCTCACGCCTGTGAACAACCACTGCACTCTAGCCTGGGCAACATTACGAGACTCTGTCTCTTAAAAAAAAAAAAAAAAAAAATTCAAATGAACAAATGGGCAGCCCCTCAGTCCCTTCGACCGCAGACGCCAAGCATCATCCACTCTCCCTTTCATCCTCCAGGTCCTCTGGGAACTTGCTCTCCTTCGCAAGAGTTTCCGTAGGGAATGTATTTTGTTGCACCGCCTTTGCCCCACCTCGCACCGCGCTCCTGAACATTCTGATTGGCTGTAGCTCTCTCATGTGCTCTGACGGGATGCTCTGATTGGCTGATGGCGTGCAGCGAGCGCGAGGATGCTAGTTTCGTGGGGTATGGCTGTGGCGGGCGGAGACTTCAATGCGGTTGTGTCGTGCCCTGAGGTAAAAGTGGGGCGCGGCGCGCGGCGGGGTCCCGGGACTTAGTCTCGGGACGTTATGGCCAGCGTCCACGAGAGCCTCTACTTCAATCCAATGATGACCAACGGGGTGGTGCACGCCAATGTGTTCGGCATCAAGGATTGGGTGACGCCGTATAAGATCGCGGTGCTGGTGCTGCTGAACGAGATGGGCCGCACGGGCGACGGTGCCATCAGCCTCATGGAGCGGCGGAGGCTCAACCTGCTGCTCCTGCCGCTGCTGCAGGTGAGAGGCGCCAGTTGACTCCCGCTCATTCAGCAAACTTTCACTGGGCACCTGCTCTGTGCTGGACACTGCTCAGGGCCTTGGGGGATGGGGGTCATCAGATACTCTCCTTGCCCTGGAGGAATGTGAAAAAAATAAAGATAGCTAATACCGCCAGTTTTCACTTATTAAGCGTTTATGGTAGACCAGGCGCTTTACATGCATGTTGTTTTGCAGGTTCACGTCTGGCGCCAGTATTTATTAGCTGAGTGACTGGGAGACAGTTATATTCTCAGATCCTCCGTCTTCTGTAAAAGGGGCTACACAGTGTTGAACGTTGGATACTCAGAGTTGAATCATACAGCTCCCCTACCCTAGAGGACCGCAATAAATAGTAAAAATGACATAAAACTAACAAGGAGCATTGATTGAATTCTTACTGTGAGCTAAGCGCTTGGAGTTTTGTTGCATTTTTCAGACTCAGGTGGTAGCACCTTTGTACTAGCTGCCACTCAGGCAAGTTCCTTAATCTATTTGGGTCTCAGGTTTCTCTATGTAAAATGGGAACAGTAATGGAAACTATGTTATTAGCACATAGTAAATGCTCGATCAATGTTAGTTGCAATAATATTTTCATTTTAATGTGTTCTTAGAGGGCATATATCTTCCCCTATCAGTCATGGTTTTTCCATTTATTTGTGCGATTATGTGATTGATGTCTGTCTCCCCCCAACTGGACTGTGACCTCCATGAGGTCAGTACTTTGTCCCGTTTTTGTTCACCCTTGTATCCCCAAAGCCTAGTACAATGCCTGAGTAGTTGTTATTTATGAAATGAATGAAATGTGATATGCCTTCCTAGAGGTGAATGAGTGTACTCATGTGAATGGAGAGGACTTCTTAAAGAAAGTGGGGTGTTAAGCTGGGCCTTGGAGGTTGAGCAGTTGTCTATTGAGGAACTGGTGGCAGCAACAGAGCTCTGGGGTCCTGGGCCCCCAAATTATATGATCTTAAGAGGAAAATCTAATGAAATTAGTACCCAGAGTTGCATTTCGGCCCCTCAATATAGTTTATAAAGGATTAAAAAAAAGTCTTCTCTTGTTAAGAGTCTCCAGATTGGCCGGGCGCGGTGGCTCACGCCTGTAATCCTAGCACTCTGGGAGGCCGAGGCGGGCGGATAGTTCTGAGCTCAGGAGTTCGAGACCACCCTGAGCAAGAACGAGACCCCGTCTCTACCAAAAATAGAAAGAAATTAATTGGACAGCTAAAAATATATATAGAAAAAATTAGCCTGGCATGGTGGCGCATGCCTGTAGTCCCAGCTACTTGGGAGGCTGAGACAGTAGGATCGCTTGAGCCCAGGAGTTTGAGGTTGCTGTGAGCTAGGATGACGCCACGGCACTCTAGCCTGGGCAACACAGTGAGACTCTGTCTCAAAAAAAAAAAAAAAAAGAAAAAGAAAAAAAGAGTCTCCAGATCCAACTGGGAAATATAGTAAAGAAAAAACTAGATAAAAAGAAAAAAAATTTTAAAATTCATCACTTGTATTTGTGGGAGAGGGGAATGGGAGGAGGAGGGAATAGAGGACACTGTGGTTAAGAGGCTTGCCCGGTTAAATAAAAGGGGCACTGTCTTTAACTTGTAGCACTCAGTCCTAGCCACGTTACTATTATTATAAGTGCATTTCCCCCCATTATTAAAAAAAAAAAATCGTAATACTAAAATTTTGGTAAATAGGGAAAAGAAACAGTAATGCTAGTGTCTTTGTTTTTTTCTTTTGAGACAGAGTCTCACTGTGTTGCCCGGGCTAGAGTGCCGTGGCGTCATCCTAGCTCACAGCAACCTCAAACTCCTGGGCTCAAGTGATCCTTCTGCCTCAGCCTCCCGCGTAATCTTCTTGATAACAGAGGTTCCATGCTCTTTGTCCTTCATAGTATTTTTTATGGACTTTAACACATAGTATGTCTGCCTACCTTACAGTTTGGCCGAAGATCAAAGGAGATTATGTTTATGAATAACAGAACACCTACATTTGTATAGTGTTTTTCAGTTTACAAAGCACTTTTTGTATTATCTTACCTAATCTTTGCCTAAAACAAGGGAGATATTTATTATTATCTCCATTTTATAGATGAAGGAAACTAGGACTCGAGCAGTCACAATTTTTGCCATGATTACAAAGCTAAAATGGAAGGAACAGTGGATCCTCATACTGTAAATCCTATGTTTTTTTCCTATTTTGGATCACTGACTAAACAAAAACAGTATGCAAATGTTAGGTATTACTTTAGTGTTTTAGGTAGACAGAAAAACCCTGATTTGAGATTTCATGTTTGGAATGATTGTTACAGCATCGGGTTGATAAATGAATTTATGTTTGCAGTTCCTTATCAATCTCCAGCTCTTTAAAATTTATCCATAACCTCCCTATCTCTTTTTTACTCAGGGCCCAGATATTACACTGTCAAAACTATACAAGTTAATTGAAGACTCTTGTCCACAGCTGGCAAATTCAGTACAGATCAGGTAAACTTCATTTTCTTCTGTATATATGAAAAGGTGTCAAGGTAGATGAAAATTTAAAAAGGGCATGTGGTAATTAATTCTTTAATAAAAGCTATCTTTATTATTCTAAGTTGTTTCCTAAGTACCTTAATTTTTTTAAAGAAATGGATAACATTAAACACACTGTTTTTTAGTTTTTTTTTCACAAAATTTGTTATTCTATTGATCTGCGTCATTCTTTTTAGTTGTTGCAGAGTATTCCATTTTTACTGGCTGATGTGATACTTTGGCAAATTTTATGGTCAAGAAAACAGCAATGATAATTTTCAGAAATACAGGAGTAACATTTTGGATTGTGAAGTTTGTTTTATGAGCCACCATTTAATACAAATCCCTGAATTGCCTTTAAAATATTAATAGATTTATTTTATATAATTGAGGAATATGAAATGAGGGAAGATGTTCGAAGGGCCTTCCTAAAATATACACCTCAAATTTTCTCATTCAGAATCAAACTGATGGCTGAAGGCGAGTTGAAGGATATGGAACAATTTTTTGATGACCTTTCAGATTCTTTTTCTGGAACTGAACCAGAGGTTCACAAAACAAGTGTAGTAGGTATGAAACTCTTCTAAGAAGAGCAGAGAGTATTTTCGTTGAAGGGAGCCGCTTTCTAAGTTATATCTATCATTACTCTGCTATATCCGTGAACAAACGTAGTGGGGATGTTGGACGTGTTATAGTTTGTATTTATTGCCTTGCTGTTTTGATCTATATTTACATATTTGTGGAAAAGCACCTTCTGTTTTGTCTACAATAGTCAGAGACCAAGCCTGGTCCTGGGGTTTTTAGGGTTTCCCAGCTCTTTCTCACAGTCCTCTGGATCACTTGCCTGCATGGTACAACTGTAAGTGAGGGTCACCAACCAGACTTATGAAGAGAGGTAAGTAAAAACATATTACTGATATGGTATACAAGGTGAGGGTGTACGTATTGTTTCTTTGATGCTTTTCTATTAGCTTCATATCCGTGCTCCATCCATCTGGCTTTTTTGCATGGTAATTTTTACGTTATTCAACATTGGTTATTTCTCAATCTCCTCCTATGTGCCGGGCTCTGGATTATACAGGATAGACATGGAATTTCCTCTTACAGAGATTACCTTCCGGTGGGGGGAGTCAGACTGTAAAAGTAAACCAATAAGTAAGATAATTTCAGATAATTAAAACAGCTAAGAAGAAAGTAAAATGGAGGCCTTAGGGATAGAGATGGTGGTGGGGTGGGAGGGCTGAGCCCTGAATAAGAGAAGAAAGCAGCTTTGTAAAGGACAGAGGAAGAACATTCCAGGAGGAGGGAGTGGCAACAGCAAGTGCCTCTTTTTGATTCTTTTGAAGGAAGAATTGTGACAAATAGTCATCACCATGGTGTAGCCTGGATTTCCATTAATGCTTTCACCTTGTCTATGGTCTTATTTTGTAGGTTTATTTCTGCGTCACATGATCTTGGCCTACAGTAAGCTTTCTTTCAGCCAAGTGTTTAAACTGTACACTGCCCTTCAACGGTACTTCCAAAACGGTGAGAAAAAGACAGTAGAAGATGCTGATATGGAACTGACCAGTAGAGAGGAGGGTGAAAGAAAAATGGAAAAAGAAGAACTTGATGTATCTGTAAGGTAACTTGGGTTTTTCTGGCAGGGATCCTTCTCCTGTGAAACAGTATAATTTCACGTGTAGTAAGTCCTCATTCATTCAGGGTTTGTTGGCTGGCTCTGCCATTTTTGCCCCTCCAGATCCAGGAAGTTGACTCCTTGCCCTCTGCCTTGTGATTGGCCAGTGGGAGGCATTGGTGGGAAACCCAGAGGGCCAGGGAGAGTGAGGTGAGGGTGTGGATTCATTGTCTTCCTTCCTTCAGGGCCATGGGGGGCTGGCTGTAGGGTCTAAGCTTCTGTCAAGTGGTCCCTTCCACACTCCTTTGGGGATTCGGTAACTTGGAGCAAGTCTTCCCTGGCCTGAGGTGTAAAGGTGCCCCAGTGTTACCAGCCCTGGGCACTATATTGTCCCTTATGGCTTCTCTAGCCCCTGCTCTTACTTTTGTAAGTGATCCTTTGTAAGTGATCTTCTCAAACTACTCAATTCGAATGTGCCATTTGTTTCCTGCTGAGACCCTGACTAGTAGTATTCATTACATTAGAGTGAATTAACAATTGATTAATTCAGTGAAAATTTATTGAATGTCTCCTGAGGCTCTGGGAAGGTGGTGCCATTGTTCACCTAGTTGTTTAAGCTTGAAACCCAGGAGTGTCCTTGGTTCCTTCCTGTCCTTCACCGTAGTCCCTCAGCAGATCCAGTCAGTCCTTCCTCCCCAATATGTTCGGAACTTGTTCACTTTTCTCATCACTACCGCTGCCCCCAGAGTCGAAGCACCAAATCTCTACCAGATAACTGCACTAGCCTACCTGGTCTCCTTGCCTCCGCTCTTGTCTCCTTATGATCTGGTCGTTAGGCAGCATTCAGGGGAACCTTTAAGAATGTAAGTCAGATCACAGCACTCTTCTGCCCCAAACTGTCCTTAGGATTTAGAGAGAAATCTGAGCTTACTCAGTGCCTGCATGACCTGGCCCCATCATCTTCCCGAGCTCTTTCTCTTACTTTGCCCTTCACTCTCAGCAGTCTAACTGCTCTGGTTTTCTTTTAGTTTCTTGAATACTCCAAGCCAGTTTCTGCCTCAGGATGGCTGGAATGTTCTTTTCGGGTTTTTCACCTCATTTGTTCCCTTTTACCATTCAGATCTCAGCTCAGATGTCTGATGACATCAGACCACAAGGTAGCCTGACTACAAGGTGACCCCATCCCAAATACCTTCAGTTTATTTCCTCTATACCTTGCATCACTAAGTAACCTTTTTAATTTACTTGTTTACTTGTTTATCTGTTTCCTCTTCTCACCCCTTGCGAGCTAAGACCTTTCTCTGTCTTGTTTCACCACATTTCCCCGGTGCTTAGTATAGTCAGGTCTCATGGTATGTGTTCTGTAAATGCATGTCGGGTGGATGCATGCAGAGAATCAGAATATAAAGTCCGTCACCCCATGTGGGAACTGGCCCAATAACGCTTTTTATTGACTGATCTTCCTTTCGTTGTCTCACTTCCCCACTTCCCAACCACTGTTACCTGAGGATCGCTTCCCAAGTAAACTACGTGTACTTGCAGAGGAAAAGATATGTATATTTCATATTCCCTGCTCTTAAGGAGCCTGCAGCCTGGTGAGGAAGACTGACAAACAGATACAGTGTGTTCAGAGCTCTGAGAGAAGTAAGCCTCATCGGGCACAGTGGTTCACGCCTAAAATCCCAGCTACTCGAGAGGTTGAGGTGGGTGGATCACTTGAGGCCGGGAGTTTGAGACCAGCCTGGGCAACAGTACAAGACCCCATTTCTACAAAAAATAACAAATTAGCCGGATGTGGTGGTACACGCCTATACTCCCAGCTATTTGGAAGACTGAGGCGGGAGGATCACTTGAGCCTGGGAGTTCGAGACTGCAGTGAGCTGTGATTGTGTCACTGTACTCCAGCCTGGGTGGTGGAGCAAGACCCTGTCTCTTAAAAAAAAAAAAAAAGCCCCTGCTGTCCTAAGTAGGTGTTGGGGCATCTTATCATTTTACTGCATCGCAGACTGGGCTGCTGTAACCCCCTAACCGCAGTGTGTGGGGAGTAGTGGGGAGTGACATTGTGTGTAGATGGGAACTTTTCTCACATTTCCTATGAGTGGCCTTTGTACTGTTATGTGATTTGTTCTGCACATGTTGGGAGCAAAAAGATAATAGTACCATTAAGTGCTTCCAAAAACTCATTTCCTTATAGTTACTTACAAATACTTCTTATGTAGTGGAAAGGCAGTCCAGTGTAGGGTTAAGAGTCTGGCTCCGCGTTTGAATATTGGCCCCTCTGCTTATACCCTATGAGACCTTGGACGAGTTCCTCACCCTTCTGTGCTTCTAGTTCCTCAGTTGCAAAATGGGGACCTACTTACCTCCTCAAAGGCTTGTTGTGAGAATTAGATGACAAATTCATGTAAGGTATTCAGAACTCCGCCTAGTATGTAGTAAATGTTCAGTAAATGTTAGCTATTATTATTCTCTATTTTCCCTTTCAATTAATTCCCTGAAGGCTGTGGTCCCCAACCTCTGGGCTTTAAACCGATACCTGTCCGTGGCCTGTTAAGAACTGGACTGCACAGCAGGAGGTGGGTCAGTGAGTGAAGCTTCATCTGTATTTACAGCCGCTCCCCATCGCTTGCATCACTGCATAAGCTCCACCTCCTGTCAGATCAGTGGCAGCTTTAGATTCTCATAGGAGCACGAACCCTACTGTGAACTGCGCATGCGAGGGGTCCAGGTTGTGGCTCCTTATGAGAATTTAATGCCTGATGATCTGAGGTGGAGCTGAGGCGGTGATGCTGGCACTGCGGAGGGGCTGCAAATACACATTATCATTAGCAGAGAGGTTTGACTGCACAATAAATGTAATATGCATGAATCATTCCCCCCACCCCTGGTCCGTTGAAAAATTGTCTTCCTTCCATGAAACCGTTCCCTGGTGCCAAAAAGTTTGGGGACCAATGCCCTAAGGGATGCTTCTAGGCTATAGTGTAATCCTTTTTCTAGCTACTTTATATGCTTAAGTAGCAAAGTGTCACTTCTTCAGAAATGTTAAAATCCAGACTTTTCTTATTTGGTTTGTCTTTCTCCTAAATCAACGTGTTTAGGTCTAAGTACATCTTTTAGTTTTTATCCTGTTCTAAGAAGTCCTTTGCACAATCCAGTATATTTACTGTAAAGGTATGGTTTCAGAAAGTAGTATATATTTTAGTAAACTGAATTTCATCAAGAAAATGAACCATATTATTTAAATGTAAATCTAATTATTATTTGTCTAAAAAGAAATTATTTTTAAAGAATTTTTTTATTTTATAGGATATGTTTGCATACATTTCTTGATTCTTTTAAAAAGGAAAATTTCAATTTTTTTGTGGTCTTTTCTAATGTTTTATTGCATTATGATAAGCTCACTGTTCACTTTTATTGCAAAATTTTTAAAAAGCCCTCCTCCCTTCCATTCTTTTTTTATTTCTCGTTCTTTCTTTTGTTATTGGGATGTTTATAGTTCTCTTTTCTTCAGAGAAATTATTTTTTTGCCTTAAAAATTTATATTATTAAAGTTAGAAAAGGGAAAATATGCATATTAAGAAATGTTACGTAGCTTGCCAATCTGTCCTACAATAAAATTATTCTTATTTGAAAATGGAAACCCAACTGTTAATTTAGAAGGGAGGGAATAAATAGTCAGTAAATGTTTATCAAGTGTTTTCTAAAAATCCAATTATAGGCTGGACTGAAGGTAGTGAGTTATCTCACTTGATTGTTCACAGTCAGTTACACATTGAACTCCTTGTTCTACTACTTTCCCCCTCCTCACCATTGCACTTGACTAGTCTTGAAAAAAAATAAAAATAAAAATCCAATTATAGAAGAAAGTGCAAACTGAAATTTAGCTTCAGCTTTTGTTTGCTTGTCATTGCTAAGTGGCAGCATTTGTGTCCTGCAACGGGCCAGCAGGCCTGTAGGATTGTACCACGTGAGTTTGAGAAGAGGCTAGTACAAGAGGCTAGTTACTCAGACTACATCTTCTCTGGGTTTCCAGAAGGAAATCCTCCAGTATTTCTTCACATGCCAGTGGTTTAACATCAATCTCCCAAAGTCGTTGATTTATTCACCAAGTATTTATTGAGTGCTTCCTGTGTGCCAGGCACTATGCCAGCTACTGTGCTATCCACAAAGAGGAGAAAGTCCCTGTCCTCATGGAGTTATGTGGGGAGGGACAGATACAGAGAGGTAACTACATTTAAATTAGTAAGTCACGTAATCTCAGTGTCAGTGCAGCAAAGGAATGACATGGGACATGGATAGAGTGACGTGGGGGTGGGGCGTGATTAGGGAAGGCCTCTTTAAGACTGGCAGCTAGGTGTTGAAGGAGCCAGCCCTGAAAAGAGCTCCTGAGGTGGGCAAGTTGACATACTGGAGGGGCAGAACAGAGGACGGCGTGGCTGAGCACAGGTGTCAGGGAGGACAGCAGGGGCCGTTCACCCCTCTGTTGTATGCCATCAGGTCCTCCTGGCCTCCTCGGGTGTTTAGGAACTGTCGTCTCTCCTGTCTTTCCCCGCCCCAGCCTTTTTCCTGTCACTGCCCTGCTCAGAATCTCCACAGGTTCCACAGATTCTCCTCAGCGTGGTGTCTGAGGCCTTCCACAGCTGACCTTTCTGACGTGAACCCTTTACACCAGCCAGCCAGGTCTACATATTTATATCCCTCAAACAAGCGGCACTTTTCTATTCTGCGTCTTTTGTTTCATACTTGGAGCTTATCATTTACTGGCATCTTTTCACATGGGCTGCACTTAACCTCACCAGGACCATGGGCTCATTGAGACATTGTGTTTTCCCGCAGGACCTGGACTGGTGTTTCACGCATTGCAGGTGCTCAGAAATAAACCTTTGATTTATTAATCCTCTATTATTAATATATTTAGAATTTCACTTACTGTGGTAGATTTAAGCCCTTTTGGGGAGTTTCCAGATTTTTTTGGAGAATCTGATTAATGCTGAGTATGATCTTCACATTAAAAATGGTCATCCATGCAAACTTTTGCATGCACTTGACAAGGTTCAAGGATTCCTTAAAGTCCATCTGTGGACCTACGTTAAGTTCCTTTGATTTATTAGCACTAGTAAGTCTAGAATTCTGTCTAAGCTATTAATTGGTTTCATAAATAAGGTATGCTTTTCCTAAATGAGTAGCCCTCTTCCTAAATTGAATACCTTCTGTGACTTTTTTTTTTTTTTTTTTAAGAGATGGGGTCTCACTCTGTGCCCAGGCTAGAGTGCTATCATAGCTCACTGCAGCCTGGAACTCCTGGGCTTAAGCAATCCTCCTGCCTCAGTCTCCTGAGTAGCTGGGACTACAGGTGTGCACCACCACATCTGGCCCTTCTGTGGCTTTTTAAGAGTTACTTTCTCCTTCATGTATTTGTGAAGCCCTGAGGATGCAAAAGAGCAGTCAGTAAAGGATGATTCAGGCCATGATATTTTTCCTTGCTCTTCTGAAGCTTGTTCATGCTGGCCGTGGTTGCCACCATGGAAACCAGAGCCAGCTCAATCTTTGTTGATAGTAACTATATTTCTCTTTACTGGTTGCAATTTTATTTTGCGTGATCCTGATTTTTTCTTTCTATTTTATGAACATTATTGCTCCTATGTCCTTTATTATAAGCTATCTGCAGTCCTTTTTTAGAAGTGGTTTCAGTAAACAAAACATTTAAAAACAGTATCATGACGGGCTTTAAGAAGAGAACGGGGCCAGTAGTGGTGTTTCCAGTTTCATTCAAATTCTCATCTCTCCCTCGTCTTTTTGTTTACAGCCATATTTATTTCAAACCTTGGACTGACTTTGTTGAAGGGACATTTTAAGAAAAAAGGGCTTTTTATTGCCCTAGGCACTTAACTCTTTTCCATTTGGCCACTTGGCCTGTGAATTTGTTTTCCATTTCCCTCTAGGTCCTTGCTGCATTACTGATCTTTGCTGGGCCTGGGCTGGGCTGGTTTTTGTCTGTGCTCTGTTAGTTGCAGACTCTGACATGCTGCCTTGGGTATTATTAGGTAACATTTATCAGAAAGGAAACCGAAGTGTTTTCTATGAACAATGTTACTTCTTAAGAGATGTGAGGAAAGGACTCTTTGGTCAAAATGAGTTTGGTAAATGGTACATTAAACAAAGGTAAACAAAGTTTTTTTCTATTAGATTTTTCTAATGTGCATCATGAATCACCAGGCAAGATGGAGAATACAGCTTTCCCCAAATTATTTAACTTCAGAAGCATTTTTCCCTTTAGAATACCTGTTCACTTATTCATGTGAAACAGTTTGGGAACTGCTGTATTAGGCACAGAGTCCTTATAAAAATATTATTTCTGAGTAAATACTGATTTTTTTTACGTATTTCACCTATGTTGAGAAGCCATTTCTTCAGAGTCATGTGGCAAAAGGGTATTTATTATTCATACTTTGCTGTCAATATGAAACTATTTTTGTGCAAATGTAGATTTTTCAAGTCTAGGTTTGTATCAGTGCGTTTCTTGTGTATTGGTTCTGTGTAATCTAAACTTCTAGGCAAATGGTTATTTCTTACAGAAGCCTCTTTTTCCTGCTCTCTAATACAGTACCATCTTGTAACTGTAGCAAAGAGTTAGAAACTTGTCATTCATTCATTCATTTCCCAAATTTCTAGTGCCAGGTGTGTGCCAGGGCAGGTACTGGGTATTAGCATACAATGCATGGGGTACTGGGTACTTGCATACGAATGCAAGTAAGAACAACCAAGTGTGCTATGGTAAGCATCTCTAGGAAACCGTGGAGCGCACATGAGAGATGTTGGAAAAATTCCTGTAGCATGTGACACCAGAGTTAGTCTTGAATTTTGGGTGGTGTACAACAGTCCAACAGTGGGTGGGAAAATGGGCACTGCAGGCTGAGGAAGCAGCAGGAGCATCTTGGCATGGTAGGGTACCTGTAAGGAGTTCATCAGGGCTGGATCACAGGTGAGGAAGAGAAGGCAAAGGAGAGAGGTAGGACCACTCCTGACGCTTTGCACCTGCACTGCTAAGCTTCGTTCTGGAAGGTGAGGGGTACCCCTGAAGGGCTTTACATCAGGGGTGGCATGATAGATTGGTATTTTAGAATGATCACTTTGGGAGTTGTGTAAAATTTAGGTCTATGTCTGTATATAATTATATTATGTGAACTTAGGCAGGTCATTCAACATTTTTTTTCCAAAATTTTTTTATTGTGGTAAAATACACATAACATAAAACTTACCATCTTAACTATTTTAAGTGTACAATGCAATGGCAGTAAGTACCTTCACGTAGTTGTACAACTATCGCTATTATCCATCTCTGTAACTCTTCATCTTGTAAAACCTACGCCATTAAACAATAACTCCCTATTTCCCTTTCCCCCCCAGCTCCTGGCAACCACCATTCTACCATTTTGATTCTTTTAAGTACCTCATATATGTGGAGTCATACAGTATTTGTCTTTTTGTGATTGGCTTATTTCACTTAGCACAAGGTCCTCAAGATTCATCATGTTGTAGTATATGTCAGAGTTTCCTTCCCTTCTAAGGCTGAATAATATTCAATTGTACGTATATATCACATTTTCTTATCCATTCGTCAGTGATCACTTGGATTGCTTTTATGTTTTAGCTATTGTGAATAATGCTGCTATGAATATGAGCATACAAATATCTCTTTAAGACCCTGCTTTCAGTTGTTTTGTTTATATACCCAGAAGTAGAATTGTTGGATCATATGGTGTTCTATTTTTAATTTTTTGAGGTATCACCATAATGTTTTCCACAATGACTCTATTATCTTACATGCCCACCAACATGCACAAGGGTTCCAATTTCTCCATATCCTTGCCAACACAGTATTTTCTGTTGTTTTGGTGGTAGCCATCCTAATGAGTGTGAAGTGGTATCTCACTGTAGTTTTGATTTGCATTTCTCTAAGGATTAGTGATGTTGAACATCTTTCATGTGCATAGTGGCCCTTAGTATATCATCTTTGGAGAAGTATCTGTTCAAGTCTTTTGCCCATTTGTAAATTGAGTCATTGTCTCTTTGTTGTTGAGTTTTAGGAGTTTTCTGTAATATTCTGGATATGAATCCCTTATCAGATACATGATTTGCAAATATATTTTCCCCCATTCCATGAGTTGCTTTTTTACTCTGTTTATATTGTCTTTTTTTTTTGTTTTTTAAGAAACAGAGTCTTGCTTTGTCATCTAGGCCAAAGTGCAGTGGTGTGGTCATAACTCATTGCAACCTCGAATTCCTGGGCTCAAGTTATCCTCCTGCCTTAGTCTCCCACTGGGACTACGGGCATGTACCACCATGCTTGGCTAATTTTTAAAAAATTTTTGTAGAAACAGGGTCTTGCTGTATTGCCCAGGCTGGTCTCAAGACTCCTGGGGTCAAGCGATCTTACCTGCGTTGGTCTCCCAAAGTGCTGTGATTAAAAGTGTGAGCCACCTAACCTGGCCTTGTCTTTTATTGCACAAAACTTTTAATTTTTATGAAGTCCAGTTTGTCTATATTTTTTTGTTGTCGCCTGTGCCTTTGTCATGCCAAATCCAATGTTGTGAAGCTTTTACTCTATGTTTTCTTCTAAGAGTTTTATAGTTTCAGGTCTTACATTTAGGTCTTTGATCACTTTTGAGTTAGTTTTTGTACATGGTATTAAGTAAGGGTCCAGTTTCATTCTTTTGCTTTTGGATTTCTAGTTCTCCCAGCACTGTGTTTTGAAAATACTGTCTTTTCCCTATTGAATGGTGTTAACAGCCTTGTGAAAAATCATTTGATCACATATATAGGAGGGTTTATTTCTGGGCTCTCTGCATTGGGCTCAACATCACTTTTTAAGTATGTCCTTTCTATTAATATTTCTGAGAGAGTTAACTTAAAGTTTTTGAACTTTTCTGATATAAGAATGGATTTGATTTTTAAAATATCATTTTCACTCTTGTATAATTTTTCACAATTTTTGTTTTTATTTTTTCCAGAGAAGAGGAAGTGTCTTGCAGTGGGCCTCTGTCCCAGAAACAAGCAGAATTTTTTCTTTCTCAACAGGTACGTTAATTCTGTATTTAGGCTGGGCGTGGTGGCTCACGCCTGTAATCCTAGCACTCTGGGAGGCCGAGGCGGGCGGATTGTTTGAGTTTAGGAGTTCAAGACCAGCCTGAGCAAGAGCGAGACCCTATCTCTACTAAAAATAGAAAGAAATTAGCTGGACAACTAAAAATATATAGAAAAAATTAGCCGGGCATGGTGGCGCGTACCTGTAGTCCCAGCTACTCGGGAGGCTGAGGCAGGAGGATCGCTTGAGCCCAGGAGTTTGAGGTTGCTGTGAGCTAGGCTGACGCCATGGCACTCTAGCCCAGGCAACAGAGTGAGACTCTGTCTCAAAATAAAAAAAAAGAAAGAAAGAAAAGAAAAGTAATCAGGTGATGCTAGTTAGTACATATTTCCTTATGCTTATTGATCATTTTTTTCTACTAAGTTGTCATTTTTAAATTTCAGGCTGCTTTGTTAAAGAATGATGAGACTAAAGCCCTCACTCCAGCTGCCTTGCAGAAAGAATTGAACAACTTGTTGAAATTTAATCCTGATTTTGCTGAAGCGGTGAGTCTTTCCTAGAATTTGCTGGGTTGGAAAGGAATGACAAGGCCGCTCTTTATATCGTTATATTGAATAGCCATGCAAATGAAGATCAGTCCATTGGCCCAGGTTTTCGAAAGAAATCATGGTGTTGGCACATAAACAACTAAGTGTAGGTTGCAAAGCTCTCTCCACTCTCCCTGGCCATAGAGGATTTCTTCAATCTGTTAATGTTCTCTTCCATTCATCATCTCTCTGATATTGTGAATTTCTAACTGGATATGATAGAGTAGACTTACCCAAAAAAAATAGTTTGGGTGCTGAAAAACTCTTTTCCTTTCTCCTTTTTTGTGAGTGTTTATTTGTTTCTAAAGTTCCAATAGTTACATTCTTTATTGGCTTTTCTTACTCTGAAAACTTTCTTCATAGTATTATTTTTGGATTTGACATCTGATTTTATCCATGTGTACATATATATCTGTTTTGCTTCTCAGTAACTGATATCTGCACATTAGGAGGAAAGTTTAATTCAGTGATTCAAAAAACAAAGAAAATAACTACCTTAGTAAACTAGTAAAAGTCTCACTGTGTTTTAACTTGGACATTTAGAAAAATTAATTTTATAACATATCTGAATTCAGGTTTTAAGATCTCTAATTTTGAACTCTCGGTGCTCCACAGTATCTGAACTAGGTGAGGCCCATTGCCCTCATCTATCACCCATAGGTCCTAATGTAACCAGTGTCGTAGTAGATGTAGGTTTAGGATAAAAGTGACACAAATACGAATGAAACTCCTGGTTTTCTTGTGGACTGGTTTTCTTGTGGACTCCCTCTGGGTGGGCGGGGGAATTGTGCCAAACCAACGTGTCTTGAACCTGCTTTATTTTGCCTGTAGGGAAAAGGTTAAGCTAAAACTATGATCGTCTTGTTAGAAGGGTAGAGGACACAAGAGTGCTTGCAGCCAGTGGAACTCTGCAATAGTCTTGCACAAGAGGTAGAGAACATTTAAAATATGTTGATTATTTCTTGTTTTAGCATTATCTCAGCTACTTAAACAACCTCCGTGTCCAAGATGTTTTCAGTTCAACACACAGTCTCCTTCATTATTTTGACCGCCTGATTCTTACTGGAGCCGAAAGCAAAAGTAACGGGGAAGAGGGTTATGGCCGGAGCTTGAGATACGCTGCCTTGAACTTGGCGGCCCTGCACTGCCGCTTCGGGCACTAGTAAGTTTATAGACACTTTTGTCTGTGCAGAAATTGAAGAAACTAACTCTCAGAAGTTAACTGAGATACATTTAAAAAAAATAATGTATTTAAAAAAAGGAAGAAGAAAAGGAAGAGACTCTTCAACCTGGACTGGTCAGTAACTTCCAAAGAGGGAATCTTTTTGCCCTGGAACAAAAGTGAATGAAAACTGGCTACCTAAATAGTCTGCCCCCTGGTGTCACTATTTAGCATTGCTGTCTTAGTGCCCGCCCTCTTTCATTCCTTCTAAGAATAAAGCCATTCAGTGAAAAGGAAATTAGGTCATTAGGCCAGAGAGTCCCTAAAGGATTTTTCAGAGGTAATAATGAGGATGCAAAAGCTATTTTCAGTATTTCAAAAAGCCAAAAAACATTTGTGCCTTTACTGGATGAAAGACTACACAGGCTTACTGAAAGTCACATGCTTGCTTTTGGATAGAATTCAGGCAACTTAGTGAAGTGACACTGGTTCATTCTGTTGCCTAGATACACCAGTGTTTTTAATGAATAGAAATAGGAAAATAAATTATTATTTAGTAAATAGAGTTAAGTATACAAAACATCTTTCAAAACATGGAATTTATCTTGCAAACAATGAAATAATGTGAATAATAGTGAAAGGTAAGAAATTACTAATTGAAAGAGGCCCATCCCCTGGGCTTTTTACAGGTTGAGAGAAATGTGGTCTCTGCTACAGGCATCTTTGATTAGAGGCTCTAGGGTACATTGATGGGAGTGTAATGTCCAAAGTTCAATAACTGAGACTTCTATCCCTTTTTCTGTGGGCCATGCAACACCTAGGGAATTCTATTAATTTCTGGTTGTTAGGGTTTAAAAGGGATAAGCTGGAGTTTGTGTCAGGGACAGTCTCAGGGCTTCAAGACATTCAAAGCCATGCCATATAAATAGTGTGAGAAGGATGTGAGAATGTTTGGTCTGGAGGAAAAATAATTTAGCCAAGCATGTGTTTGACATCTTCATGTAGTAAAAGGTCATGAGAAAAGGGCTTAGATTGGTCAAAGCTGTGGCTACTAGAGAAGATTGAGACCTGGTAAGTACAAGTTAAAGGGCAAAATATTTTTGCTCATTATAAGGAGGATATTTCTTATAGAACTCTCTGAGGAAGGGGTCAGTGGAGTGCTCGAGCCTAGACCAGAGATATCATTAGGGCATTCAAGCATCAGATTGATAGTTGTGCCCAAAAATGTTTAAGGCTTCTCCAAAGTCCATGATTTTGTGAGATTCTACAATATCTTGTAATAACTAACTTCTTTTTGTCTGCCCAGCTTTAATAACCCCTTGATCAGGGCCTTTCATTTCTTATGTACTCATAAATAATAGCAACACCATTTGTAATATTTTCCAGTGAGCTGTTTAAACAATTTAAAAACTTTCCCCTAGGATTTAGAAATTTGTATACAGCCTTCTAGATACAAATAATCTTTATTTATTTTTTTTTGGAGACAAGACTCTCGCTCTGTTGCCCAGGCTAGAGTGCAGTGGCATCATCATAGCTCACTGCGACCTCAAACTCCTGGGCTCAAGCAATCCTCATGCCTCAGCCTCCCGAGTAGCTGGGATGGGACTACAAGCGTGCATCACCATGCCTGGTTAATTTTTCTATTTTTTGTAGAGACAGGGTGTCTGTCTTGCTCAGACTGGTCTCAAACTCCTGGCTTCAAGCAGTCTTCCCACTTCAGCCTCCCAAAGTGCTAGGATTACAGGCATGAGCTACTGCACCTGGGCAAGATTTCTTAAAAATATTTGTAACTGTTTGTTGAACATCTGCTGTGTACTGGGCACTATTCTAGGTACTGGGGTTACAGCAGTGAATAAAGAGAAAAAACTCCTGTTATGGAGCTTCTAGTGGGGAGAAAGACCATAGAAAATGCTAAAGGTAATTGTTATATGTCATGTAGTGATAGATCAGCACAAGGGATTCGAGAGTGGTGATGGGGAATGCTATTGTTTTCATAAGGAACACTTCAGCAATGTGCACAGATCACTCACTCTCTCAACTTGTAAATCTGTTTAAATATTAAGGTAGCAGGTCAACCTTCCTTGATCTCTGCCAACTTAATATTTGAACAGAGATTTAAAGGAAAGAAAATCTCAGAAGTGGGAATCCTCAAAATATTTTTTAAAACTAGTTTTGAAAAGATAATAAAAGTCACAATTGAACATAGTAAAAAAAAAATTCAAATAATGCAGAAGGGGATGTAATGAAAAGTAAAATATTATGTCCTCTCTTTGCCCCTTCCCTCAGCAATGGACAACTAAGATGAGCATCTTAGGAGCAGAGATAAAGCCTTCCCTTTGTGCCTTTTAGTAGAAATTCACCTTAGAAGAAGAGACACGTCCTATTATCTCCACTGTTAATGTTTCCTGCTGCTGGGGTCGGGTTGCGCCTGTCAGAGAACAAGCCCATAAATAGTCACAACTTCCAAGCCAGAGACCTGTCTTCGGATGAATTGTGTACAGATGACTTCCTGCTGCTGTTGCTTGTGCATGTTTGTGATTGTTAATGAGGTATTAATGTTCAGTCTGTCATTAGTCAACAGGCAGAGCTCGCCCTGCAGGAGGCAATTAGGATTGCCCAGGAGTCCAATGATCACGTGTGTCTCCAGCATTGTTTGGTGAGGCCATCCTCTGGTCTTGGGAGTTTTGCTCATGGGTTCGGTTGGAAGCCCTTCAGAAGGGTCCCATTTGAATTGGGTTGTTTGCAATTGGAGCAAATATCTTTGGTGGCAAAGGGAAACTAGTTAGGTGGTCATGGGAATTCAGAAAAGGCAACCCATATTTATTTATCTTTCTTAATTCATGACATTTGTTCTGTTTCTGGGACATTTCTTATCTACAAAGTTTAATACAGCTTGCCATGAAAAGAGTAAACCTTTAATGATCACATTTAATATTGGCATTAACAAAAAGATGTATGCTATACCTAGTAACTGGGTGAGATGTTGTCCTGTAAAAGCATAATCGCCAAGCACAAGTAGAACACAGAAGCCACTTGACAATCACCTGAGAATCTCTTTCTCATATGGGGGCTTTATGCTTTTTTTCTGAAACACGTGCCACTCACGACTGTCAGAGGTGAAGCAGATCAATGGCTTATTTATTTCAGTCTGGTTTTAATACGTCTGATAGGTTTCATTTAGGTTCATAATTCATAAGAATGTTTTGGAGGATTTATTTTGTCCCCTTTTAATTCTTTCGTATAACCACACTGATATTTCCCTAGAACATTAGCCATTACCGTCGTTATGATGTGTTTCGATGATTTCTCTTGCCAGAGCTGGCTTTATGTACTGGGGCAGAAGAGAGCCGATAGCTATATTCTGCTGGAGCATTCTGTGAAGAAGGCAGTACATTTTGGGTTACCGGTAAGGCTCATCTTTCTGTGAGATTGTTTCCATAAATGGTATTGAGCCTTTATCTCTTTTTCCACCCACGTCTATCATGAACCAATGATAGATTTAGAACGGGTACTTCAATGTGTGGTTTTATTCTTGGTAGTTTCATATGACTTTAATTATTAATCAAACCACTAAATTCTATTTGGTAGGTTTCTCTCTGTTCCCTTTATCCTAATGACATCTGTGGAAGTTCCACTGATGAACTGGATAAGAGATCTTTGTTTAGTTTATTAAGCAACATTAATTTAGCACATACTCACTTAGACAAATTTTAGGAAAGGCTTGTTTTTAAACCAGGGATTGGCAGACTTTACGGCCTTTGGGCCAAATCTGGCTCTCTGTCTGCTTATGGTCTTCAAGTTAAGAATGGGTTTTAGATTTTTAAATGATTGAGGGGGAAAAGCAAGAAGAATATGCAACAGAAACCAAATGTGGCCTGCAAAACCTAAATTATTTTACTCTCTGGCCCCATATAGAACAAGTTTGCTGATCCTTGTTTTAAACAATAAACAAGGCCAGAAACTAGTAAACCTGACAGGCAGATTTGTCCTTTCTGATTTCGAGTGACAGGGAAGGACCTGAATTATAGTCGTCGATGACATATAGTGAGGAGCCTTGAAAGGTCACATCTACACACACGAAGTAGATGATGGTTAGAATCTAGATTCCTGTTGCTTTAATAACCTTATTCTCTCAAAAAACATCTACTGAAAACCGGAGCATACACAGTGCTACAGCTTAAGCATCCTGTCTCGTAAGGTTTGAGACAAACTTCAGTAAAATTGAAAGTAATTATGTGTAGTAATTTAACATCTGTGTTTTTAAAATCTGTAAGTTGTCCATGTGATTCACTTCTGGGAAAGGAAACTTAAATGTTCAGAATTGATGGTAATGACAAAAATGGCTCCTGGAAATGAATGACAGACTTCTTAAGTACACTTTTTGCTATGGACTCAAGCCGACTCTCTTTAGTTGAGCTTTCATCCTTGAAGATTATACCAGGAGTTAATGAAAAGATAACTTTGTTGCTCATGATAAGCATCCTTTTTTGATCTCCTATTACATAATGTGCCCAGCACTGTTTGACAGATATTATTTCATTGTAATCCTTTCAACAATTCTTTATGATAGGTTTGATGCCCATTTTACAGATGAGGAAGCTGAGGCATAGCTAAGAAGCTAAGTGACTGGCCCTAAGTCACACAGTAAGTAGCAGAGGCAGTGTTTAAGTCCAGGTCCATCTAATGCCAAAGCCCTACTGGCTCTTTTCCGTGTCCCCTCTGCCTCTCTTCCAGCCCCAGTTATTCAGGAACACATCTCACATGGATCAGGGTTAAGGTCAGGTTGTAGGTACTTTCCTTTTAAATAGTGCTGTCACTGTGCATGTGCTGAAATGTGAAATCCACCACATTTCTGAAGAGCAAACAAATTCTGTCATGTAATCTCTATCTTGGGTCGTGGGTATATCTGTCCCCTTAGTACCTCGCCTCCCTGGGAATACAGTCCCTTGTTCAACAGAGAGCTTTCGCTGGGAAGACGGCAAACAAGCTGATGGATGCCCTAAAGGACTCTGACCTCCTGCACTGGAAACACAGCCTGTCGGAGCTCATTGATATCAGCATTGCACAGAAAACGGCCATCTGGAGGCTGTACGGCCGCAGGTAGGTTTTCAAGCAGATTGCCAAGGCCGTGAGGGGCGAATCCTTTGGAGATAAGCAGGAACTAGCAAACTGCTTCTGTGAAAGGTCACATGGACAAGGTTTCGCCCCCCACTTTGGTAGAAGTTGTTCATGCAGAGGACTAGACAGAATGTTTTACAGTGGAAGAACATTTTGTGTTTTGCAGTGACTTTGCAAAATTTTTTCCCATGCATGTTCTTACTTACCCCTCTCAGCTCCTCTGTGAGGTAACTGGTGGATGATCTGCATTCTGGGATGAGTAAACCAAGGTTCTCTTGATCTTGATCTACCCAGGATCACAAATGTAGTTAACAAGTGCCAGAGCCAGGACTCAAACCCAGGTCATCTGACTCCCAGCACTGTGCTTCTCTGCTCTGAGACAGGAACCTCTCTTCCTGTTTGCAGGAGGTGTGGTCCACAGTCGCTTTAGTAAAGCATCCCCTGAACCCCAAAGCTGTTGTGTGAAGAAAGTTGCTTTTGTGTTAACCAAGGTGTTTTCTCTGGAATATTGCCAGCTTCATGTTTACTTTTCCATTTAGCTAACTTTAGCTTGGGAGTAAACTTGTGAAGCAGATTTTAATCCTGGAGCCCTGTTGCTACCTCACCCCTCATCTAGACAATCTACTCTTTCTAGGAATTCAGTAAGGAAAGGAAGTGACTATTTTACCAGTCTTGTTTTTGTATTTCAGATAATTTTTTGGCACGGTGTGCTCTGAGACAGCTGCAGACACTGGCCACTGCTTACATTGCCAGAGCAGCCGGTGCCAGGATGGCATCGGGTCTGAATTTACCCGTGAAAACTAATTAACATACTGTGACCACAGGGAAAATTGGGTGGGGTGGGGGTGGGGTGGGGGATCTGAGAGCTTAGAGCTTCCAGTTGTGCTGTAACCACTGTATGTCTCCTTTGGGGCTGCACGTCAGGATGCTTTTTCGCTCTCCTGGTCCTGAGGGCAGGATTGCTGGCATTGGGAGGCAGCTGCTCCCACAAAGCCAGGGCCTGCAGAGGGGTTTATCTTCCTTGCGTTTCCACTCAAGATAACTGATGGGTGTGGCTAAGGGGCAGCCTGGGTCTACTGACTGAAGGAAAATCCTGTGCCCTCTCCTCACCCAGCACCATGGCACTGCAGCAAGCCCAGATGCTGCTGAGCATGAACAGCCTGGACTCGGTGAACGCAGGTGTGCAGCAGAACAACACTGAGTCATTTGCCGTCGCACTCTGCCACCTTGCAGAGCTACACGCGGAGCAGGTAGGCAGGTGGCCGGGCCTTAAGGCATGATAAGGCAGCCTTACCATGAGTCTCCAATTATTCTAATTTCCTTTGTGTCTGTTTCTCCAACTGTCCTCCACGTGAACTGGATGCTGTCCTTTGCTTTGTGGTATGGCAGTGGTTGGGGCTTGGGTGAGCCTGTAACAAGTCATGGGGTTCTGAACAGCTTTCTGATCATCTTTCTGCAACTCAGAGGAAGTAGAGTGAGCCTTTTTTTCCTAAGATTGCCTGGCCCTTTGCTCTGTCTGCATGACTCTGCTTCATCTTGTATCATTCCTCTCACGGCCTCAGGAATGGCAGGTCACAATGGGAATGTTTTGGAGGATACTGCAGTGTGTGCGCTGTTCTTTCTGCTTGGCCCAAAGGTTTGACAACCCACCTAGATCCATATGCCCAAATCCATATGGCATAGGGATGGCAGTCATGAAAATAATTGGCAAGACTAGCCAGTTAAAATCACAGGAATAAGAAGATAAATGATCTTTTATTGTAATTCAATGTAATTTTCATTTACTTCAAATAAAAGTTCATTTGCAGTCTAACTGAGCTTCTATATAAACAGAAAGTGCATTACCTCATGAAGGATTCAGACAAATTGAAAAGCTTTTGGGGTCAATAAGATAAAGATAAACATCCCAACAATATAAGAGTGTAAAAAAGACATGAATGTATTCACAGAAAAAGCAGAAATGACCCTAAAACATGAAAAAATTTCAGTCTAGTCATTGAAATTAAATGTAAAGCAGTTAAAATACTAGTTTGATCAATCAAATAGGCAAAGACGGATTAGGGGAGGAGAGGAGCATTGAATCCTGATATAAAAGTACTTGGTACATTTCTAGAGGGTAATTTAGCAATATATCTCAGCTTAAAAGTGCCTATCATTTCTATTAGTACTTCCAAGATTTTATCTCAAGAAAATAACTGGACAAGTGTGCAAAGCTATGTGCACCAGGATAATCACTGTATCATTTTTTAAATGGAAAAAATTAGAAACAACCAAAATATCCAAAACTAGCAGACTGTTTTGATGTATAATAATTTATTTACCTAATAAAATGACTATATATATTTGTATTTATTGACATTGGAAAGATTGATGCATTCAAAAACTATTGAGTGCCTCTCATGTTCAGTGCTGTAAGAAATTTATAAAAACAGTATATATACCTATTTTGGAATACTTGTATATTTTATATTTATGTCCATAAAAGAAGCCTAGAAAGAGGTATGCCAAAACATTAACTGTGATTATCTTTGGTGGGATTAAAAGTAATTTGTCTTTTCTTATTGTTTACATGTGTTTTGTAAGTTTTTTTCTAGAATGAGTGTGTCTTGTGTAATTTTCAAAACTTAACACAAAATTTATTAGAACCTTAAAAAAATAGCCCTTTGAAATTTGGCAGACTCTTCCTAGCGTCTTTCAGGTTGTTGCATCAACAGCAGATGAATCCTGTTGACATCCCGTGTGTGGTGCAGCAGGTGTGGTTTCAACACAGGTTGTACTAATCAAATTGTGTCTATTTAAAGGGCTGTTTCGCTGCAGCTTCTGAAGTGTTAAAGCACTTGAAGGAACGATTTCCACCTAATACTCAGCATGCGCAGGTAACCTGCCTTTTGTGTGGCATTGGATTTATTTCTGATAAGAATGTTTTTTTTTTTTGAGACAGAGTCTCACTCTGTTGCCCGGGCTAGAGTGAGTGCCGTGGCGTCAGCCTAGCTCACAGCAACCTCAAACTCCTGGGTTCAGGCGATCCTACTACCTCAGCCTCCCGACTAGCTGGGACTACAGGCATGCACCACCATGCCCGGCTAATTTTTTCTATATATATATTTTTAGTTGTCCAGATCATTTCTTTCTATTTTTTAGTAGAGACGGGGTCTCGCTCTTGGTCGGGCTGGTCTCGAACTCCTGACCATGAGCAATCTCCCCGCCTCGGCCTCCCAGAGTGCTAGGATTACAGGCGTGAGCCACCGCGCCTGGCCAAGAATGTTTTTTATTATAATGTAAAGTGGGATATTTTAGAGTCTCCCTCAGAAAAATTGTGTTGAGTTAAAAGGGAACTTGTCAAAGGATGCATACAAGTATGAAAGTACTTGGTTTTTTTTTTTTTCCCCCCCGAGACAGTCTCACTCTGTTGCCTGGGCTAGAGTGCCATGGCGTCAGCCTAGCTCACAGCAACCTCAAACTCCTGGGCTCAAGCAATCCTCCTGCCTCAGCCTCCCAAGTAGCTGGGACTACAGGCATGCGCCACCATGCCCGACTAATTTTTTAAATATATTTTTAGTCGTCCAGATAATTTCTATTTTTAGTAGAGACGGGGGTCTTGTTCTTGCTCAGGCTGGTCTCGAACTCCTGAGCTCAAACGATCCACCCGCCTCAGCCTCCCAGAGTGCTAGGATTATAGGCGTGAGCCACTGCGCCCGGCCCAACATTACTTGTTTATACATGGTTTAAAAACATACAAGCTCATACTATACATTGTTTATAGGCAAATATATATGTTGTAAAAGTATTAAAAACATGAATGAGAATGATAAATACCAAACTGAGTGCCTACTTCGGAAAAAAGGAATGGAATTTGCAAAAGACTTCAGTGTTATCTAATAGTATCTGAAGCAAATAAAGCAAAATGTGAGTTGACAAAGTTGGTGGTTGGCACACATCTGTTATTTTATTCTCTTCTCCACATACATGAAATATTAAAAAATTTAATCTCAGCCGGGCGCGGTGGCTCACGCCTGTAATCCTAGCACTCTGGGAGGCCGAGGCGGGCGGATCGTCCTGAGCTCAGGAGTTTGAGACCAGCCTGAGCAAGAGCGAGACCCCGTCTCTACCAAAAATAGAAAGAAATTAATTGGACAGCTAACAATATATATAGAAAAAATTAGCTGGGCATGGTGGCGCATGCCTGTAGTCCCAGCTACTCGGGAGGCTGAGACAGTAGGATTGCTCGAGCCCAGGAGTTTGAGGTTGCTGTGAGCTAGGCTGACGCCATGGCACTCGCCCCAGGCAAGAGAGTGAGACTCTGTCTCAAAAAAAAAAAAAAAAAAAAATTTAATCTAAAAAAAAAATGTGAATTGTTGTACGGATATTTGCTAAACAAGCCAAAATACTTTCATATTCCTATTAAATAATAAGGTGAACATTTGCCATTTTGTACTTGTTTTTTTCTTATTATAATAGTTATGGATGCTGTGTGATCAAAAAATACAGTTTGACAGAGCAATGAATGATGGCAAATATCATTTGGCTGATTCACTGGTTACGGGAATCACAGCTCTTAATGGCATAGAGGGTGTATATAGGTAAGAAACTTGGGAACTCCAACCCCAGAATAAAATAATTTTTAAATGGTTTTGTTTTTATTAGTTTTGTGTATGCATTAATTTACTTACTTTAGCTTAGAAAAAACTTTTACAGGAAATAAAATACAGATAAACAAAATGAATAAAATAAGTATCACCCAGAGATAATCACTAACATGCTGTTCATTAAAACATCTATAATTCCAGATGTTTTTCTTGCATGCATGTGTGTGTGCATATACACATACATGCTTACATATACACATTCATACACATACATATATACACTTTTTTTTTTCTATAACAAAAAATTAAATCAGGCACAGTTTGTCTCCTTGGGAGGTTTATGGTCTAATTGAGAAAAATAGAGATTCTTACCCCCAAAGTGACTATAGTTAAAATACTTGGAAAACATCAGCATAACCATTTGTCCTTATCTTGATTCTGTTTCAGAAAAGCAGTTGTACTACAAGCTCAGAACCAAATGTCAGAGGCACATAAACTTTTACAAAAATTGTTGACTTACTGTCAGAAATTGAAGAATACAGAAATGGTGATTAGGTAAGGGGTCTCTCGCGTACCTCGTGGAGATGTGGTGGTGGGTGTTCTGATCCCATGTTTTCCTTTTTGTCGTCAGTGTCCTGCTGTCGGTGGCAGAGCTGTACTGGCGATCTTCCTCCCCTACCATCGCGATGCCTGTGCTCCTGCATGCTCTGGCCCTCTCCAAGGAGTACCGTTTGCAGTACTTGGCCTCTGAAACAGTGCTGAACTTGGCTTTTGCCCAGGTAGGCCCATCTCTGTTTTCACAGCACATATTTGTGCTGAAGAACTAGTGAGTCTATTACCACTTTTTGGTATTGAAAAGGATAATGAGCTTTCATTTGTTAATATTGAAGTCCGGAAAGGCAGTTTCCGTGTGCAAACCCTCCAGGGAAGCCTGTGGAGTTGTGAACCTGGTGACAGGCTGACACTGGCTTTCCTGAGCTGTGTGTTTAGTAAGGGAGACTTGCCTCTTCAGTGAGGACACTTGCATCACATTAATGATTAGCTAGCACAGAGCGATTGATGTTTGATTTAGCAACAAGAGGATGTGAATAAAGAAATTAGGGCCAGGTGCGGTGGCTCATGTCTGTACTCCCAGCACTTTGGGAAGCCAAGGTGGGACGATCGCTTGAGGCCAGGAGTCCAAAGTTGCAGGGAGCTATGGTCATGCCACTGCATTCCGCCCTGGGTAACACAGCAAGACCCTGTCTCTTTAAAAAAAAAGAAAAAGAAAAAAAAAGAAATGAGATGTTTATTGGAAGTTTTTGGAAATCAAATTGTGTTTTATGTTTGTTTTCTTTCTCCTCTAGTAAAGGCCACAAAGAAAGGGACTCTATTTCTAGCTATATTCTCTGGTACCTAGTAGGACCTACACATAGTAGACTTCGAATTTTGAACCCGCTGGAAAAATTTATTAACTCAAGCAGAGGTTTTCCAAACTGTACATTAGAATTATTGGGGAGATTTAAAAAATATCTTCGTACCTGGCCTTGCCTCTGACCTACAAGTCAGAATCTCTAGGGGTGGAGCCCAGGAATCTGTTCCTTATCAACTTCCTCAGTGATTTTTTTTCTTGAGAAAATTTATATAACATAAGATTTATCGTTTTAACCATTTTAAAGTGTACAATTCAGCAGTTTTGAGAATATGGACAATGTTGTGCAACCATTATTACTGTCTAATTGCAGAGTATTTTCATTACCTAAAAAAATGAAACTCCGTACCCATTTACTTTGGGTAAAATTTCCAGTAGAATGTTGATAGAAGTGGCAAGAGTGTATATCTTGTCTTGTTCCTGATCTTAGGGGGAAAGCTTTCAGGCTTTCATCATGTTATGCTAGCTGTGGGTTTTTCATATATTTCCTTTATTATGTTGAAGACGTTTCCTCTGTTCCTAGTTCATTGAATGTTTTTAATCATGAAAGAATATTGGATTTTGTAAAATGTTTTTCTGTATCAGTTGAGATGATGACACGGGTTTTTTTCCTTCTTTTTATTCATATGGTATATTACATATACCATATTCCTATATCGAGCTACCTTGCATTCCTGGAATAAATCCCACATAGTCAGGTATATGATCCTTTTAATATACTGCTGGATTTGGTTTGCTAGTATTTTGTTGAGGATTTTCGTGTCTGTCTTCATAAAGGATATTGATCTGTAGTTTTCTTGTGGTATCTTTATTTGGCTTTAGTATTAGGGTAGTAATGGTCTCACAAAATGAGTTAGGAAGTGTTCCCCCCTCCTCTGTTTTTTGGAAGAGTTTGAGAAGGATGTGTTAATTCTTTAGAAATTTGGTTGAATTCACCAGTGAAGCAGTCTGGTCCTGGGCTTTTCTTTTTTGGGGTTTTTTTTGGTTACTGATTTTTTTTTTTTTTTTGAGATAGGGTCTTGCTTTGTTGCCCTGGCTAGAGTTTGGTGGCCTCATCATAGCTCACTGCAGCGTCAAACTGCTGGGCCCAAGTGATCCTCCTGCTGCAGCTTCCTGAGTAGCTGGGACTATAGGTTGTGCCACTACACCTGGCTAATTTTTCTGTTTTTTTTGTAGAGACAGGGTCTTGCTATGCTGCTCAGGCTGGTCTCGAGCTCCTGGGCTCAAGCAATCCTTCCACTTCAGCCTCCTGAATAGCTGGGACTGTAGGTGTGCACCACCATGCCTGTCCCCAAGTGATTTCTTACTATTTAGTTCAACCCCTCAGAATCACCAATCTAAAGGATATTAATGTGAGTCTTTTTCTAAAAAAAATTTTCTGTAGTGAATAACCTTTCTCTACTTTATCTGTTATAGTGTGAAATCATACTGTTCCATATTGTATTTTCTAGGAGTCTGATGCCTGTTTTAATGTAGAACATGTCAGGGAGAAGATAAGCCCAAGATAGCTATTCAGGAGAGAACTGCCAGAAATGAAGCCCTTCCTGGTTGTGGGCACTGGGTTCAGGTGTGTTCAGTGCCATGATGTTTCTTTTTCAGCTCATTCTTGGAATCCCAGAACAGGCCTTAAGTTTTCTCCACATGGCCATTGAGCCCATCTTGGCTGATGGGGCCATCCTGGACAAAGGCCGCGCCATGTTCCTAGTGGCCAAGTGCCAGGTGGCTTCAGCATCTTCCTATGATCCACCGAAGAAAGCAGAAGGTAGGAAGCTATACAAAGATTATTAGGTGATACTATTCCTAAATATGCTGAAGCTTAGGACTCAGAAGAAAAAAAGACATTAAATTTGGGACACTATTTACGTTCTGAGTATTCACAAACATATGTCACAATTTCATGCAGCATATAAAGCACTTTTGCATGCATGCTTGGCAGGAGGGTTGAAGGCAAACGAATGGTTATTTTAACCCCATAAAGCCAGGTGCCAGGCTAGAAGTCAGGACTAAAGACCTTTTTTAAAACCTCACCCTAATGGTTTTTTTCCCCTCAAAAAACGGAGAATATAAAAGTATTTGGTACATATTAAACAAATGAAATTAGATACCATGTTTCGAAAACTATATGGGAAATGTTGAATTAATGTATGGGGTGTTTTCTTCATTTTCCATCAGCTCTGGAGGCTGCCATTGAGAACCTCAATGAAGCAAAGAACTATTTTGCAAAGGTCGACTGCAGAGAGCGGATCAGGGATGTTGTTTACTTCCAGGCCAGACTCTACCACGCCCTGGGGAAGACCCAGGAGAGGAACCGGTGTGCAATGCTCTTCCGGCAGCTGCATCAGGAGCTGCCCTCTCACGGGGTGCCCTTGATAAACCATCTCTAAAAAGGATGTCCCTGCTGGGCCACTGTGTGGAGTATAAGATTTTGGACTTGTTCATGCCCCTTCCTCCATGTATATGATGTATTTGTAAGACCCTGTCTCGTCAATAAACTGCATTGTGATTAGTTTGTCTTATTTTGTTGCTAGTAGGTACATCATTGTTTTATCTCCCTTTTCTTTCCTTTTGGTAGTGAGGACCCCACCTTTTTGTTGATAAATGGCTGTTTTGCTAACAAGTGTCTGAGATTATGTTCTCTCTGGGCAAAATGGCCAGTATCTTTATTAGAAATCTTATTAGAAATCATGTATACTCCATCATGATGTAAATTTGTTTAGCTTATGTGCTCAAAGAACTCTTTTGGGAATTGGTAGATTTCTCTGAGGGAGGTCAGTGCAGGTTTTTAATGAGGCTTTGATTTTCTTTTGGAAGCTTCCCTGTTTCTTTGGGCTGAACCAGTGCTTGTACTGCCTGGGGGTGCTCACAAGTATGTGGTGGTCCCTGACTGGAGATTAAGGAGGAAACATTTTTTTGTGGTTTTTGGACTGATGACAAGAAGCCTATTTCAGCCCCTTTCTAGGTGTTGGATTTTTTTTTATGCCTTCTGCATGGGGATTTTTTTTCTATATTTAAGTATATAAATTAAGTCTATTAAGGAATTCATCATGAATAAGGTGATTATAAACTCAGAAAGAGTCTAAAGCTCAGAGGTGTGTGGATGCTATCATCAAATATACAATATATATATTTACATTTCTCAACCCTACGATTAAGCAGAAACCAGTTATTTCTTTGTTCATGACTTTCTTGTCCTTTAGTGTTCACAGAAAAATGCCTGTTTCAAGTCCAAAGCAGCAGCTGTACCCAAACAGCCCTTATAAAGCGACAAGGAACCAACCAAATTTTGCAGCTTCTGTCATTGGTTCTTTCTCTGTTAAATTTAAACTTTCTAATGGAAATAATTTCTCTCCAGAGCTCTTTGAAGCAGTGTAAAACAACTTCTATCCATTGCGGAATGTTTGCTGGTCAAAGACAGCTGCTCTGGAAACAACAGACTCTGTAGAGATAGAGACATTGATTGGTATGTTGGTGTTTAAAAATCTTTCCTTAAATTTATTAGAAGGGTTATGTATGTAGATGGTGAAAATTAAATAAAATTAAAGGCTATGAAGTAAAAAGTAATTCTTCGTTCCAGGAAGTAACTACTATTATCAGTTCCTTTTTATTCTTTCAAATATGTTTTCTCATCTGATGTCACTTTTAACCAGCATATTTAAAGTAAAATCCTTCTAATCTCATAAGTGGCCTTAACCACTCTGCCTCAGCAGAAGATCCCAGAGATGGGGCCAGGTTGTTCAGCTCACCCCACAGGTATCAACATAAAAGCTAGAAATCAAGCCTGACCAGGACCAACTATGGAGCTTGTGGGGCCCAGAGAAAAGTAAAAATGTGCAGCCTCTACTAAAAAATAATAAAGAATTTCCAAAGGGCAACAGTAGAACCTTAAACCAAGTGCAGGACCCTTCTGAGCCCACAATCCTGCACAGTTTGCACACCCGAGAAGCCAGCCTGCCCGACCCTGTGCAGCTGGCCGCACATCCACCTGAGCAGGGAGGAAGGGCCTGAATCTAAACGTAATAGAAGGGCCAGGGTCCCTTACCATCAGTGACTTAGATTTGTTGGCTGGGGCCTGTCTCCTCCAGGAAGGAATAGTGGGGTTGAATGGGAAGTGAAGACATCAGAATAACCCCAAAACCCAGAACTAACTGGGTGACAACTGGCTTTTTTCCTGGTGGAGCATTTGGTGGGGGAAGAAAGAGTCAGTAATTATATAATGGTATAATTATGGAGGGTTTAATCTGAGGGTGTATGAATTGACCATATGGTTAAATGAGAAAAGGGTTAGGTGAGGAGGGAGTTGAAGCTTATTAGCCAGTGGGCATTCGGGTCTATACCAGAGACCTTCAGGATATATCCTCAAAGGAGGAGAAAAAGAAAGGTGCTCTGACCCAAGCCACATGGTGGGAACTCTTCCCAGCAATTTTGGTGTTGAGTATTCAGAGCCCCCGAATGGATGGGAATCTTCACAACAATCCTAAGAGGTAGGCAATAGTGTTAATTCCCGGAACAGATGAAGAAACTGAGGCATAACGAGGTCAAGTCATTTGCTAGTAGGTTGCGGAGCTGAGTCTGCACCCAGAGTTTTGAAAAGTACTGTTTTTATGAACATTTTTTTTCAGTTTCTTGAACACATATTTGATTATATTAGTTGTCATTTATCTGGTGTCCGATATGGGCCAGACACTGCTAAGTGCTTGCACACGTGCCATCTCTAATGCTTGTGAGCTGAACAGCCCTATTTCCCAGGTGAGGAAACCAGGCCTTAGAGGGTGAGTCTGACCCAGCCCCTATGCTGGCAAGAACCAGAACCAGGATTCAGCCCCAGGTGTGAGGGCTCCCCCACCGACGTTCTGTCTCTCATCCCCATGTTGCCTTTGTAGTCACTGCTGTACCCTGAGTATTTCTACTTGGTCAGAGTGTTTTGAATTTTGTCCTGACAATTTTGAGTAGTTACACTGTCCTGTTTC
>RJWJ010017559.1:0-32869 GCA_004363605.1 Indri indri | reverse complement strand
CAAGAGAAAAAAATAAAAGGCATCCAAATTGGAAAAGAAGTCAAATTGTCCCTCTTTGTTGAAGATATGATCTTATATCTAGAAAAGCCTAAAGACTCCACCAAAAAACTCTTAGGTCTGATAAATAAATTCAGTAAAGTTTCAGGATACAAAATAACACACAAAAATCAGTAATGTTTCTATATACCATAATGAATTACCTGAGAAAGAAATCAAGAGGACAATCCACTTACAGTAGCTATAATAATAATAATAATAATAATATCTAGGAATATAGTTAACCAAGGAGGTGCAAGATCTCTATAAGGCAAACTACAAAATACTGATGAACGAAACTCAAGAGGACACAAACAAATGGAAAGACATCTCACGTTCATGGATTCGAAGAATTAATACTGTTAAAATAACCATATTGCCCAAAGCAATCTACAGATTCAATGCAATCCCTATCAAAATACCAACATCGTTTTTCATAGAAATAGAAAAACAGCCATAAAATTTGTATGGAACCAAAAAAGAACCTGAATAGCCAAAGCAATCCTAAGCAAAAGGAACAAAGCTGAGGCATCACACTATCTGAAATCAAAATATATTACAAGGCTATAGGAACCAAAACATCATGGTATTTGTATAAAAACAGACACATAGACCAATGGAACAGAATAGAGAATCAAGACATAAATGCATGTATTTACAATCAACTGATTTTCAACAAAGGCATCATGAAAATACATTGGGGAAATAAAACCATCAATAAAAATGGTGCTGGGAAAACCAAATATCCATATGCAGAAGAATGAAACTGGACCCCTACGTCTTGCCATATAAAAAATCAACGAAAGATGGATTAATCTTAAGTGTAAGACCCAAAACTATAAAACTACTAGAAGAAAACATAGGAAAAAAACTTCAGGACATGGATCTAGGCAAAGATTTTATGGCTAACACCACAAAAACACAGGCAACAGGAACAAAAATAGACAAATGGGATTATATCAACCTAAAAGCTTCTACACAGCAAAGGAAACAATTAACAGAGTGAAGAAACAACCTGCTTAATGGGAGAAAATTTTCATTTGCAAACTATTCATCCAATGAGGGATTAATTCCAAAATATACAAGGAACTCAAACAACTCAACATCAAAAAACAAATGATCCCATTAAAAAGTGGGCAAAGGACATGAATAGACATCTCTCAAAAGAAGACACACAAATGGCTGACAGATACATAAAAAATGCTCAACATCACTAATCATTAGGGAAATGCAAATCAAAACCACAAAGAGATATCATCTTACCCCAGTTAGAATGGCTATCATTAAAAAGATAAAAAATATCTGATGCTGGCGAGAATACAGAGAAAAGGGAACTCTTATATACCGTTGGTGGGAATGTAAATTAGTACAACCAATAGTAAACAGTATGGAGATTTCTCAAAAAAAAAAAAAAAAAAAACCTAAAAATAGAACTACCATACGATCCAGCAATCCCACTATTGGTGCTTATCCAAAGGAAAAGAAATCAGTATATCAAAGGGATACCTTGCACTCTCATGTTTATTGCAGCACTACTTACAATAGCAAAGATATGGAATCACCTTATGTGTCCATCAACAGATGAATGGGTTAAGAAAATGTGGTATATATAAATGACAGAATACTATTCAGCCATAAAAAAGAATGTAATCATGTCATCTGCAGCAACATGGATGGAAATGGAAGTCATTATGTTAAGTGAAATAAGCCAGGCATAGAAAGACAAATTTTGTATGTTCTTACTCATATGGGGAGATAAAAAAGTTGATTTCATGGAGATAGAGTACAGAATGATAGATACCAGAGGCTGGGAAGGGTTTGTGGGTGGGAAGGGAGGATGAAGAGAGGTTGGTCAATGGGTACAAATATACAGTTAGAAGGTGTAAGTTGTAATGTTTGCTAGGAGAGTAGAGTAACTAAAGTTAGACAATGTATCGTATACTCCAAAGTAGTTAGGAGAACTTGAAATGTTTCCAACCTACAGAAATGACATACTCAAAGTGATGGATGCTCCAATACTCTGACTTGATTATTACATATTCTATGCATGCAACAAAATATCACATGCATGCTATAAATATATAAAACATTATATATAAATTTTAGAAATGTAGGCATGTTTACCAATTAAATGGTAGATGAAATGAATGAATAAATGAACCAGTAGCATAAAGTTGTTTGAACCACATATGGGTAGAAATGTTTCCATCCATGGGCATCCTTGAATACATTCCTTTAATGGCATTATTTAAACATGGTTGTGAAAGAGATTAATAAAAAATGTTACAAATCACTCTGGATGAATACAGAAAATAGGAAGAAAAAATAAATAGTGATATTAAATGACTTTCAGATAATTTTTATAGTTTAATTTCTACTTAAGGTCAAATCTACTTGTTCAGTACTACTGAAATATTAAAATAGAGGTACAGAGCACGTTCAGGGAATACCAAGTAATGTGTTTGCCTGGAGGTCTGTAAGAGGATAATGAAAGATAAGCCTAGAAAGGGAAACTGGAAGATTATTTTATAAGATAACAAAATCTAAAAAAATTAAGATAAAATCTTACAAAAAATACTTTACTATGATGTGGTCATTCAAATATCTTAAAAATGTTTGCAGTAATTTTTCTAAGTTCTCATAAAACATTTGGACCTGGAAAAAATGTTTATGAGATAAATGAATACCTAAATTTAGAAATATTTCTCAAAGTATTAAATGAAATGAACATGAAGCCAATGGAAGGGTCCAATGATATTGTTTATTCCTTAATCTATTAAAATTTTATTATAAGCCGTTATGGTTTTTAAAAATACTTCATTCGGCAAATTTTTTTTAATTATCTACCAAGTACCATATGATGTATCAAGCACTAGAACTACAGAATCAAAAGCATAATCTTTTCCCTCACAGAGCTTACAGAGACTGACATGGGATTAAATGATATATGAAGACGTGATCAATTCTACTTTGTAGAAAATCAGGAAAAGTTTCAGACAGGAGATACTTCATCTTAGATCTAAAATAAAGTCAGATTGGCCAGACAGACAAGTAGAGGGAGGACATTCCAGGTGGAAGACATGACAGAAACTGCAAGAGAGGGAGGAAGACTGCTCAGCACATACCGGGACTTACAAATTCTTATAAGGTGGGAGGAGGGACAAAGTACAGATGAGACTTGAAAGAGAGACAGAAGTCAGGTAAAGTAAAGGTTTTGTATCCCAGCTAAGTTTTGTTAAAGCCACATTCCAGCAGAAAATAGCTCTGAAGAGTACCAACATATTCCTTATCATCTACAATCCAAACGTGCCTCCGTTCATGCAAAAAATGGGGGGGATTGGGGAAGGAAAATAATATCTAAGTCCTTTCAGCCTTCTTAATAACTGGCTTAGATAGCTTTGCAGCTGCATCTTCAAAAATAATTATTAGTGACTAAGATGGTAACAAAATTTAGCACATATTGCTGAATAAAGCATACACATTGCATCATTTCTACTCACCAACCTTCCCTAAAGTCCAGATAAAATACAGTAAATTGACTACTCAAAGAAACTACTGACTTCCATTATAACCATACAGTGGAAATATACTTGGTATGCAATGACAATGGTCAGATTTTTTTATAACCAATCCTTATTTGGTTATAAACACAGAAACTTGTATAGCTCTGAAAAGTTCTAAGTGATCATTTTAATGTTCTTTGAATAGCCAGGTATTTTTATAGATTAAAAAAAATGTCATTTCCCACTGGGAAGCCAATTCAAGCATTCTGAAAATGTCTCCCTCAGAATGCTTCGAAGTCACTTTTTTAATTAAAAGATTTAATATAGGCTTCATTTATTTATCAAAGAGCCAACCTTGTGCTTTAACCTCAAATGTTCACCAACAGCTAACATTTCCAAACAATTATATTTTCCAAACAATTATATTTTGTCACAAGTAAAAAAGACTGTCGCAGTACAAAGAAAAACAAAATAGCGATTATTTCGCTGTTCCTCCAAAGAGCTGTATTTTCCAGAGGATACGGTTTTTGTCAGTGTGGGTATAAGTTATTATCTTCAGAATAAGAAGTTGACTTGTAGTCAATAGTTCCTCTCACTGGATTTCTGGATATTCCACATATTCAAGTACTGATTCTGAGTATGAGTTTTGCTGCATGTCTTTGGGGCAATATAGATTAAAAGGTTCACATGTGCTTCTCTGAACAGAAGATAAAAAAATTAGACCAGTGCTCTCTTTATTTAGAATGGAATTCCCTACTCTCCAAGAAATGTTAATTGCATTTCTGCTGTCTTAATGGCTATCTCTGAGTCATAAATCACTGGGATGGTTTGTATGAAGAAAATCTGCCATTTTCTTTATTGTAGTAAACAAATTCCACTTCATCATTTACTTTGAAGGAAGAAATGAGAAAAGTACAGGTTTCTTTAATTACAGTACAATATTCATATTTTTAACAAATCTAAAGAGCTGCAAAGAGTAAATCCTGAAATACCCACCACCATTAATCATCGAAGACATCTTTATAAATTTATTCTTTGCTTCTTTTCTCTTTGCTATCTACAATGGAAAGGGTTCCTTTCTCCCAGGAAAGCTTTAAAAGGTAGAGCCAATTCTCATTTGTCTGAGATAATCTGAATGCCACTTTGGATAGGAGGCTTGCCAAAAAATAACCTTGCAACTATCAACTGTAGCATCATGAATGGTGCTGAATTAAGGAAATGACTCATTACTCATTCCTAGTGAGCTACATGAGGAATAAGGAAATGAATTATTTTCCTATTTTAAGTCAATGCACTCATACAAAATTGTGGATATGCATGTATGAACCACTATTAACCATCTACAGGCTGGGCACGGTGGTTCATGCCTGTAATCCTAGCACTCTGGGAGGCCGAGGCGGGAGGATCGCTCAAGGCCAGGAGTTCGAGACCAGCCTGAGCAAGAGCAAGACCCCATCTCTACTAAAAACAGAAAGAAATTAGTCAGACAACTAAAAATCTATATAGAAAAAATTAGCCAGGCATGGTGGTGCATGCCTGTAGTCCCAGATACTCAGGAGACTGAGGCAGAAGGATTGCTCAAGCCCAGGAGTTTGAGTTTGCTGTGAGCTGGGCTGATGCCACGGCACTCTAGCCCGGGCAATAGAGCAAGACTCTGTCTCAAAAAAAAAAAAAAAAAAAAAAAAAACTATCTGCAAAGAAATATTTGCAGTTCTGAAAAGTATTGTCCATGTACTGATGGTCAGATTCCATAATATACCTAATACAAAACTGTACAGAACTATCAGTTTGGAAGCTCATTAAATGCAGTCAGAGATTTCTGATCGAAAAATTATATAGCTAATAAAGCCAATAACATACCACCAGTAACCACTCCAGAAAGGTAATTCTTTTTGGGATGAGATTCCAGTTGTTTCCATTTTCCATCATGTAACCATGATGACTTTATCCTTACCCATTCATGCTACCTTGACAGGTGATGCATAATTCTTACTCTTATGAATTTATGAAACTTGTATTTTAACACATTACATGCTGGCATGACAAAACTGTCTTTGGTAAGCCAAATTAGAAATTTTACACATCAGCTAACACTGAGTTACTATATCACAGTGTGACTTATCAGACAATAATTTCATTTCTGAAAAATCAGCATCTTTGCCATCTTTAACTTTATTCTATTTAACTTCAATGGTAAAAAGCATAGAACATAAACAGCTAATGCCCACCACCTCTTTCCTATGTCCAAGGCACTGTTTGAAAGGAATTTAACATTGATTAATTTATTTGATCCTTATAACAATCCTATGATGTAGGAAGCATTATAATTCTTATTTTACAGATAAAGAAATTAAGGTACACAGAGGTAAAACAATTTGCCCAAGATCACATTGCTAGTAAATGATAAAGATTGGATTCATATGTACGTAGCCTCTTTCCAGACCTTGATTATAATCTTTGTCTCCCTTCTAAACTGATGCCCCATAAATTTAATGTAACTGAGACAAAGACAGAAGTCATTAGGAATAGCATGAGTAAGGAATCGTTAGCCTTAAATGGTCATAAAATACTCCACTGTATATTTGTGAAGGAAAAAATAACAAAGTTAAAGAATATGTACAAAAGACTAGAATCTTAAGCATTAAAACTGCATATACATGGTGAAATATAATAGGAAATTTTTTAACATTTTCCTTTCTAACATGAGAATGGCTCGATTTAAACTTTTTTATGTGTTTCTTAAAATGTACATGTTTTTTAAGAATGCATTACACACAAAAGCAAAAGCCTTACTATTTTGCATAGTTGGATTTAATAAACCTTTATTGAGCACCTACTATGCACTGTAATACAAGTTGGATATACAAATATAATTAAAACATGAACTCTAAACACCATCAGGTCAGAAATAAGTGACATATATTTAATATAAAAAAACACAATGTGATAAAGAGAAATGAAGGAAGTATTTACAAAGTGGAAGGGTGGCAAATTGAGCCGGAATGATTGCTCTGCAAGAGAGGGAAAAAAAGGAAAAGTAAGGATTCCAGAGGAGGTAACATCTTCGGCTAGCACATAACCGATGAAACAGATTAATGGATGTAAAGGTCATCTTGGACAGAGATCTTGAAAAGGGAAAACAGTATGTGTAAAGGCACAAAGGGATAGTCAGAAGGGCATGGCAAGCTGAGAGAGCTCAAGAAGGTGGTATGGCTACAGCATGAAATTCAAGGCAGGAGAGGAAAAGAGGAGCTGGAGTAATGAATAAATCACAAAACTCCATTAGAAGTATTCAGACTTACGATGAGGATCCACTAAAGAGACAAGAGAGTTAACAATTCTATCCTATTCATACCTGAGTTGTGTTTTCATCCTTAAAAATAAATGTTTGATGACAATATTTCCTGAAATTTCAAAGTGAACCATCTCTCATCCCTGCCTAAAAAGTTATACCAATAACAAAAAAGTATTCTAGTTTCTAGATACCAAACACTGTACTAAGTCAGAAATTACGCAGAATAGTGCAATAAACCTTGGAATCAACAGAATTAGTTTAATATCTTAGCAAGAAATTAATGAAACAGAACAATATTTCATTTTGATTCAAGCAATCTATAATTATTATAGTTTAATTCTGAATCAAATCTTGTAACAGTTTAAATTCAAACTATATAAACAATGCTAAGGAGCAGGAAGTCTACTCCATTTGACCTCAAGTTCTAATTTATTTCCCATTAAAGGCAACTGAGAGTCTAGATTTGGAAGTAATATACTGTAGTAACAATACCTACCATTTACAAAGTGCTTTTACATTTTCAAACCCCTTTACATTCAACATTTTATTCCTTCAATAAATTTATTATGGAGGTGTCATTTCTTCCATGCAATACCTACCATTTACAAAGTGCTTTTACATTTTCAAACCCCTTTACATTCAACATTTTATTCCTTCAATAAATTTATTATGGAGGTGTCATTTCTTCCATGCAATGAAAGAAGCAGAGAAAAAAATTCATGCACAACAAGATTCAAGGGCAGTCTTTCCTACTGAACAGAAAAATCATCTAAGATTAAGCTATAGAAAGTACATGAAATAATATTCTGTGTCCTTTACTGTGAGATACATGCAAGACACTATATGACACTCGGCTCTGAGGTAGTCCAGTAAAAATAACATCAAGGCTTGTTTTATGTAGGCCTCAATGTGGCTTTTTTTCCAAGGCCAATCCAAAAACAGACTTTTAAAAACCACACCTCTAGAGCAGCACTGGTGATACATGGTGAGGGAGGTCCTCTGGCGAACTTTGTTTTACTATCTGAAATGCCAGCATAACCTATTTCAGAGAGACAAGCTATTAATATATACAGGGACAAAGTTAAGTTATTGCAAAAGAGAAATCTCAAGGTCAGTGCAGATACAGGTATAGATGTAGGTGTTGAAGGGTCCAGGCATAAAACTAAAGGCTGAAGTTAAATTTCCATTCCTAGATTAGACCAAAATTCCACTACTAAACCATAACTCAAGACGTCCAACAAATGCTTGAAAATTCTTAGAACCAATAGTAGTTATTTATATCCTCATTAGCTTGTTCATTTTTAATCTTTCTAAATTTTAAATCTTTTCTGAAACAAAGGAGAATTTAAATCAGCTAACTAAAGAAATAGTACACAAAAAGTGAAAAAAAAAATAGTACCTTTATATCAAAATTACAATCAAGTCTTCTAATTAACACAATGAAAGCGCCAGATGAATTGTCTTTTAGTGGTGGAGGCACTATAGGTTCACAGGCATTCTCTGGTTTTGAATTAATCAAAAAACCCTGAAAAACAATTGGCAATAAGTTATCTTTCTTTCACTCAATGAATCAACCAACTTACCTCTACAAACATGTTTTTAATTTGTTTCACACGTTTTGCATTCCTTGATGTATCATACGGCAACTACAACTGCTCACGATCCCCGAAGTTCTCAAGCAGTATTTGGTTTAATGAGCATTCAGTTTTTTAAAAATAAGTCTGCCTTGTATTAAAGTATTTTTTAAAAATCACGCATAAGTCAATCACCATGAAGACAACCACTGTTAACGTGATGGTATATTTTTCAATAATATTTGACATTTCTAAACCAAGCGAATATTTTTTTTAAATTTAACTTTCAACTTTCTTTCATGGTATCAAACAATGAAAATGCACCTAATAAATAAACTTCTAGGAATTTACTCTACAGAAACACTAGCCCAAATATATAAAGGTATACAGGGAAAGATGGCCACTGCTACATTGTTTTTAATAACAAAAACTGAAAATCCTGCACATCAACAGGCAACTATTTAAAAATCGTAGTATATTAATAGAAAAATAATGCAACCATTAAAAAACGAGTTTTATATATATATATATATATATATATAAAGACAAGATAATTATGAATTTAAAAAGAAAATATCACGTTACTTTCCCAGGAATGCAGGATGATTTGACATCAGAAAATGTATTAATATAAAATGTTTATGACTGGATTAAAAGAGAAAAGCCAAATGTTTATCTCAACAGATGTAAAAAGATGAATAAACATATAAAAAGATGATCAAATTCATTTATAAGAAGAAATGAGCAATTAAAGCTATGACACAATGCCTTAACAATAGTTCTGCATGGTGCTTGAATTGGTCACGCCAACCATCTACTCCACAGGATTTGGCAATTTCTCCTGCCTTAGGTTACACTGCCTGTGATAAGGAAAGGTTTTGTACATTTCTGGTATAAGATGCATCAGTCCTTCATTTACTCATAGAATACCTCCTCTTCTTGATTCCACATAGCACTAAGTTTTTACTTTCCAAGGAAACAGAACTTGGTCATCCTTCCAACAATGAATATTTGCTTCACTCTTGTTAAATTTATATCCTGCTCTCTTTTCTGTGCCTTTCTGCACATGCTAATTTTTTGCTTTAATGCCAAATCACGTAGTGCAGGAAATCTTTTTCAACATGCTTATATTAATAACAGCAATTAAAGTCAACCCACATAGTATCGGAAGGTATATAACTCAACTGAAGAGAAAACAATATAAACTACAGCCAAATTTCCCATGTCCAGGTGATGACAACACCATCATAAATGCCACCTGGCTGATATAATTGAAAGATACATCCCAACTCCAGAGATGTTAAAATGTGCTGTAATAAAATGCATCGTAGAATCAATGAAATATGATATGTACAGACACAAAAAGGGTCTACAAATGAAAGTAAAAAAGGATTTTTGCTTTTTAGTCATTTCTGTATTCTTGAATCTGTGAACGAGCATGTATTATTTTTAAACCCAAGAAAATTTATAAAAATCAAGCACACATAATCTAAAAGTCCAAAAAACATTCTTTTTGTCTTGATGGAAAATTGACTGAAACCTTTAAAAAAGAGTTCTTAGAATGTTAAATATTATCTTTCTTGTGAATTATACTAAAAATAACTTGCAAAAATAGTTTACTAATTCCTATCCTTCCTTCAGATGTGAGTCATTTAGAACTAAGTACACAATTTCATCCACAAAGTGTACCAGTAGCATAATGAACTTTGCCAATTAATTTGACAGAACTCTCTGGTCCCTAAAATAAGAGTGGCCAAGAAGGTGCTTCCTTAAGCCAAAGCCACCTGCTTAGTGTCACCCTCCTAGGCCAATACTTTCTTGTTGAAAGAATGCTTGCTCTGCAATCAAGGATCCTCTTCATCTCTACCTTTGATGGGACACCTTATGTTACAATGCAGGAGGACTAAAAAAAATACCAGTGCCCAGGAAACTCAGAACCTGGATGCCCACCTTTCTTATCTCTTTTGTTGTAATCCTCTGATAATTAAACAGGGATTCTGAAAAATAATAGTGCATGCAGACAGGCATCTCAATATCATCAAACATATAATTAAATGTATAATGCAATAGGTTTATGATATATAAATATGTTACTTTTCTTTTAAAAAAGCTTTTAGGACTACAATGTGTATTAGTCAAAGGGGAAAAAAAAATCCCATAATTTTCTGTTTGATGAGCTATCACAAATTGAACACACCTGTATGAAAAATAGATCATTAACAGCACTCCAGAGGCTCCCCCATCCCTCCTGCCAGTCAGTATTCCCCAATGACATCCCCAATGATACTATATGAACTTCTAATGGCTTAGATTTCTTTTTGCCTGATTTTACGCTTGACATAAACAGAACCATACAACATAATAAATGCTCTTTTCTACTTCTTTCTCTCAGTACAATATTTGAGAGATTCATCTTTACTATTGAGCATCTCTACTATTGAGAAATACTTTATAAATCTTTCATTTTCACTTCTACGTAGTATTCCAATGTGGGACTATACCACAGTTTATTCTACTGTTCTTGAGTATTTGGGTAATTTCAAGTTTGTGGCTATTACAAATAGTGTTATGATAAAAAGTCTTTTTGTGAACACATGTGTACACACATATCTATTAAACATATACACAGAAGTGGAATCATAGGATATAACAAGGTGAGTCACAGTGTATCAAGCTTTAATAAATACTGCCAAGCAGCTTTTTAAAGTGGTTTGGGTTACTAATTTTTTTTTTTTCTTTTTTGAGACAGGGTCTCACTCTGTTGCCTGGGCTAGAGTACAGTGGCATCATCATAGCTTGCTGCAATCTCAAATTCCTGGGCTCCAGGGATCCTCTTCCCTCAGCCTTCCGAGAAGCTGGGACTATAGGTGCATGCCACCATGCCTGGCTAATTTTTCTATTTTTTGTGGAGATGGGGGTCTCACTCTTGTTCAGGCTAGTCTCGAACTCCTGACCTCAAGCAATCCTCCTGCCTTGGCCTCCGAAAGTGCTAGGATTATAGGCATAAGCCACCGCACCCAGCTGAAGTTTATTAATTTTTAAATGGAATAGTCAAATTACCAAAACTTAAAAATCACAGTAACCATAATCTTGCTTTAATGCTTCAGAAGATATTTAGAACTATGCAGTATGTCAGGGTAAATGTTATGGAAATTGTTACTGTTCTTGACAAATTATACTGGTTAATAAAGTCATAAAGAGAGAAAAAAATTGATAAAGTGATTTTGTTTAAAAGATTGTTCTAGGCTGAAGAGTCAGACTTTCCTTCCCTTTGGCTTGCACTGAATGGCAAAGTATACAATCAGTAAAATTAATTTGTGTATATCCAGTGATAATGTCAACAGAAAAGCCAAAAGCAAGGTAACAAAGCATCTTTCTTTTAGTAAGAATGTAAAAGTGCAAGTGTGAAGAGAGTGAGAAAAGTGGTAAGTTGTTTTGTTAATGAATACCTGAAGTTATGAATTAATAATAATTACAGTAATAGCAAGAAGTTAACAAATCTCACATTTGTTGAGTCATGGCACTCAGCATTATGAGCCACGCATTATGCTCTTTAAATGTACTAATTCAATCAATCTGTGCAATAACTCTGTGAGGTAGCTGCTATTAATATCATCCCCATTTTACAGATGAGGAAAGTAAGTCTCAAAGGTTAGGTACTTGTGTAAGGTTATATATAGCAGGCATGGAATCCCAGAAGTCTGAGTCCAGACCCTGTCTTCTCAACCACTATGCTGCATTGTCTCCTCAAGAAACACACACACACACACACACACACACACACACACACACACACACACACAAAAACCCTAAGTGAAGAACAAAATAGGCAATAAGTAGAGGAAAGGATACTTATAAAAATAAACAAACCAGATGTTTGTCTAAAAAGCAATTAAGACTGATTCTAAAGTTTGGCTGATTCCAAATACTTCAAATGATGATGATGTCAACAGAATCTTGCTGTCTTAACTTTTTTTTACATTTGAACATAGACCAAAAAGAGTTAAAGTGATCAATCAGATTTTGTTATCAGCTATAGCTTTCCAATGTGAGAAAGATGAATTTATATCAACAACTTTCTATAATGCTAAAAATATCCACTGCCCTTTTCTCTGTTTTTTGTATTTTGCATTTTTATTTTTTGATATGTTATATTTGTAGATATTTATGGGGTACATGTGAAATTTTGTTACATGTATAGAATGTGTAATGATCATGTCAAGAGTATTTAGGACATCCATCACCTGAGTGTTTATCATTTCTATGTGTTCAGTACATTTTAAGTCCTCTCTTCTAGCTATTAATATTTTTAAATCTATAATACTTAGTTGTTAATTATAATCACCCTACTCTGATATCAAACATTAGAACTTATTCCTTCTAACTAACTGTATAATTTTACCCATTAACCAACCTCTCTTAATTCCTCCCTCTCCCAGACAAACACCCCAGTCTCTGTTATCTATCATTTCACTCTTCTACCTCCCCAGTTTCTGGAATCAATCATTTCAATCTTCTACCTCCATGTGATCAACTTTTTCAGATCCCACATATAAGTGAAAATATGTGCTATTTGTCTTTCTGGGCCTGGTTTATTTCATTTAGCATAATGACCTCCAGTTCCATCCTTGTTGCTGCAAATGATATGATTTCATTCTTTTTTGTGGCCAAATAGTATTTCATTGTGTATGTACCACACACATTCTCTTCATTTATTCATCCATGGATAGACACTCAGGTTGATTCCATATCTTTGCTATTGTAAACTGGGCTGCATACATGGGAGTAGAGATATCCCTTTGATTCACTGATTTCCTTTCCTTTGGACAAATACCCATAATGGGATTGCTAAATTGTATGACAGTTCTATTTGCAGTTTTTTGAGAAATCTCCATACTGTTTTCCACAGTGGCCATACTAATTTACATTTTAATTAATGGGTACATAACAGTTGTATATGTTTATAGGGTACATGTGAAGTTTTGATAAGGCATACGATGTGTATTAATCAAATAAGGGTAATTGGGGTATCCATCACCTTAAGCATTTATTGCTTCTTTGTATTAGGAACATTCTAATTCCACTCTTTTGGTTATTTTAAAGTATACCATAACTTATTCTTGACTACAGTCATTTTGTTGCACTATCAAATATTGTTCATTCTAACTACATTTTTGTACCCATTAACCATCCCCACTTTATCCACACCACCACCCCGCCCCGCTACCCTTTCTAGACTTTAGTAACCATCATTCTACTTTCTATCTCCATGAGATCAACTGTTTTAATGCTTAGCTCCCATATATGAGTGATAACATGCAAGATTTTTCTTTCTGTGTCTGGATTAATTCACTTAACATAATGTTCTCCAATTCCATCCATGTTCTTGCAAACAACAGTATTTCATTCTTTTTTACAGCTGAATAATACTGCCTTGTGTATGCATTTACATAAATAAATACATTCACATATGTATTATATATACGTACGCACATCTATAAACATACATATGGCACATATTCTAAAAAAAACAGGCCTAAAATATCACATACCGAAATGTTAACAGTGGCTAGTTCAGAATAATGCAATCATAGGTGATTTTCACCTTCTTTTTCATACCTTTTGAATAGTCTGCACACTCTTTACAAATGACTATGTATGGATTTTGTAATAATAAATAGTAAGAAATGTTTTCATTCTTTATGTAAAAAAGAATAATAAAAATCACCTCATTACGTTGTGCCTTTACCATATATTATTATTTTCTTACCTTTAAACCTTCAGCCGGAAGTCTATAACCAAACCTTGCTGGAAGGTCATCAAATGTCTGTGATGCATTTTCAAAAGTATACTAAATATAAAATTAAAAATAATCAAGTTAAAACCAATTTATACATAACATTAACAACAAAAGTTTATTGAATTACGTAAATTGTTATTTCCACAATTCTGATTTACTATAACAGATTACAATAAAATCAACTCTGTAAATGTGCATCCACTAAAATAGCAAGGAATATATACAATTTACAACATATACAACGGCTTAAATTGGATTTTGATTCCATATATTATCACCAAACAGTAATACTAATTCTATAACATTAAACAACCTACTGCTTTCTGAGTTTTTCCCACAGACAATTTCCTAAAACGAAATTTTCTAGGCACATCATCTTTCAGCAAGGGAATTCCATTTTATTTACTCTATATAATAAGGGTTTGATTTAATAGAAAAGATTTACAGGATTTCTGGATGTAGCTACGAAAGATGACTTTACCTGGGGAAAGCAGCAGCATCAAATGATAGTTTTAAGGCACTGTCAATTTTGACATAAGCTGAACATTTTTATCCAGGGCTAAACAATCAAAAGACAAACTCAATGAAATACACACATAGAGAAAGATGAAGGCATTCCAACTCTTTAACAACTTCCCCCCCACCTTTCATGCAGACATAGATTCCTATGCTACAATATTTATCAGTCCTCTTCCAAAACAAAAGGTCTCTGTGCTTTTAGAAGATAATAGTAGTGATAATAATTGTGAGGTGTTTGCTGTATCATTTAACAATGTTCTATCTGCTTCACAGACAGCAAGAGAAACAAGAAAGATGGATAAAACTAAGCATAGAGAGTAAATAAGTAACTTTTGAAATATAGGTAAAAATCATAACATACTAGAAATTAAGGTAGTTCATAACCTGTAGGCCATAAACAGAAAAAAACAGAACACATTTGTTTTGAATATAAAAAAGGATAGTTTGAAGATAGATAAAAGGAACGAAGTAAGAGTGTTATAGAGATAGAAAAAGATGGAAGGATCAAGTAAACCTTAAATATTCACAAAGCATGGATTAAGTCACATACCCAGATTAATAGCTATGTCATCCCTAAATCAAACACCCATTGGTGAGTTCTATTCTAGCCTCTTGTGTCATCTGCCAGAGCTGAGCCTCATTCTAGCCTATTGTGTCATAGCAAATAAACGCTCCACAGTTTAACAGCAAGTCATAGCTGTGACCAAGTATAAATGCCCTGTGTCTCTCCAATACAGCAAGCAAAAGTGGGATCCAGACACCTTCCATCTGTCAAGTCCCCTTGGCTTACCCTCAACTCAGGTCCTGGTAATCATACTGCCAGCAGGGCAACCTAATGCAGCATAGAGAGAAACTGGACAAACTATAACAGGTAACACAGGATTGAGGTAGTGTGGTTCTTGCATTCTACTTGAATCCGATCCTAAGTGTCTTAGCATATCCATCTTTTACCTTCACTTCTCACTGTATGTTTGTAATTAATTCAATAAACTGTGTGATTCAAGCATCTAAATTTGGGCACAGAACCTATCCATTCCATTACCTCTGGGATAATCAGTCTAGTAGTATACTTGGAGGCCAGCAAGTGTACATGGTAATTGCTTTAGGGTGATTTCCCATTGCAACAATAACAATCATAATTCGTATCTGCGGAGTACTCTATAGTTTACAAAGTGCTTTTTGAATGCTTTTAAACCCATTATCACAACGTATCATTTAATGTCTTAATTAAAACATCTTTCTTTAATTGATTTAATTCAACTACAATCAGCTTAGTGTTGAACTTGGGAAAATTATTTATCTTCCCTGCCAACGACACCACTATAAAACAAAGAAATTGATCTAGATTCTAGATCAATGAATATAGACCAAGGAAAAATACAAACACATGTAAGCAATACTTAAAAAAAATGCACTTTTAAAAAAGTTTCACTTTTTTGTTTTTTAATTTTTATTTTTTTCACTGGACAACACTTTATTGACGCCCTCGGCCCCTGGGGCAGGGTCAGCACAGACTCCCAGCGGGCATCTGCCTGGTCTGCTGCAGCCCTCCCTTAGGGGTGCAGTGGGGAGCCCCACAGGAGGAGAGATGCCTCCCAGGGCAGGAGGATGACATCACGCAGCCAGGCCCCCAGCTCCAGCACTCGAAGCCCAGGGGTAGGTAGGCTGGCTCTGGCCGTGGGCAGTGAGAAGAGTTTCCCTTTTATTGCTGAAATTATAGAAATAAAATATATAACTTGAACAGTTATAGTACTTGTAACATTGGGACTTGGAATAAGTTTTGTTATTGAGTGGGACCCTTTTTGAAACCACTTTGTCCTTCCTTAACAGAAAAATAAGGATTGTCTCAGACTGCCTCTTAAAATCACTTTGTTTAAGACAAAAAACATTCCCACTGTGAACAATACCAACAAAACAAAACAAAAGGTGCTTTACTTTTTTGGTATGGGGGAGAAAGGAGTGATGTTTAGGATATTAAAGCATATTCACTGTTAAAAATTTTGAAGAAGAAAATAAAGTTACTCATCTCTAGAATCGTACCCTCAGTAGTTACCACGTAACAGTTTGAGTCCTTATCTTGAAAAGGTCTTTTCCTTAATCAATTATCCTTCTTGGCAGAAGTCTTAATAGAAGATTTAATTTAATTTATAGAGTAATATATAGTTAACAATTATTGAGCATTCACTATGTACAGACATGATAATCACTTTACAGGTATTAATTTATTTAATCCTCACAACAACACTATAAAGTAAGCCACTTTTACTATCATCCTCATTCTATAGACTGACCACAGAATGTTGAAAATAACTTGCTGTAGTAAATTAGAGGCACCAGGATTCTAACTCAGGCAGTCTGGCCCCAGAGCCCTGGCTCTTAACCTACTACTCTGCACTATCTTTGATACGCTCCCACTTTTACAATAAGTTACCTGTGATTTAAGAAATGTTAAATAATTTGCCCAAAGTCATGCAACTACCAAGCAGTAGAGCTGGAATTCAACTCAGATTTTAACGCCATTGCTGGAGCTCTTAACTATCATGCTATACAATCCAGTCTATTCATGATAGCAGGCATTGGGTGTCAAGAAACAAACGCTATTCAAAAAAAATGATAGAACTAAATCTCTGCGGGAAGCCTATTGAGTTCACACATTTATTGAATTCCTGCTGTGTAACTGACACTAGGAACATAAAGTTTAGTAAGATTCAGTCCTGCCTTCCACGTACTCACGGTACAGGGGGCTTAATGACTAGTCAGTGACATGCTTTAGCAGCATCTCCACAGCCTCTTAGAACTCAAGAACTAGTTGGACAAACACTGTTGTCAGGGAATTAAAAGTCAGGTGGGAGAATTCAACTACCAACAGAAGGCATCTTGGCATACAAATAGTACAACTAAAATTGACTTATCTTTTCAATAGCAGCGTCCCAATTCCTCTCCAAATGGAACGAGAACCAACCTGGTGTCCAATTTATTTAAATCTGTATTACTACAAACTCAGATTTCAGGGATGCTTTCTCAATTAAAAGGAAGAGCTAATATTAATATTTTCTACTGCTTGACTCACTTCCTTTGAATGATTGTGTCACATCCACTTCCTCTGCCTTAATTTTCAGTTCCCCTTTTTACCAGTTATATGCCTTCACAAGCCACTCCCCTACAGCTGTCTCTGTTTCAGTCAGCTTTCTAACCTTTAGTGTCAGCATACAGAGTAACCAGCTCCCAGGCTCCTTCACTAGATGACATCAACATATATTCCACACTTACCTGGCTGCTACACAGGGAATACGGTTGGCAAAAAGGATTGACTGTTCTATACCTAGCATTTTGTTTTGTCTCTAATTAAAAAATACAGCTCGGGTAGTTTCATATCTTCTTGAGGGGGTGACTGAAGGATGATCAAAATGATAATCATAATGAAGATAAAAATGATATACAAAACATTTACTACATGTCAGATACTGTTCTGAGCAGTTTATCTTATTTAATCATCACCACAACACTCCAGTTTACAAATAAACTGAGGCACTTACAGCAGCCAAATAATTTGATCAAGGTCATTTACCCCATCAGACAGCTGGGCCACAGAATAAAAATCCCCCTCAGGTATAAAAGAGAGAAAGAAGACAAAATAAGCGACGGGCATTAGAAACAACAGAGGAAGGAAGAAAGAGAAGGACACAAAATGGACAAATCAAAGGAGCAAAGGCAGGCAAGGAGAACTTCAGTCCATGATCGGTCCATAAATCCTCTAACTCACTTCAAAAGTCATTCCAATAATATTGCAAGGACTTTGGGGACCAATTTAGAGGAGAGATTGGAATAGCAATGGATGCAGTCCTTAAAAATTCTACTCCTACTCCACCTCGAAAACACCCAGACTATTCCAGAAAACAAACTTAATTAACCAGTTCTGTACTAAAGAGGGTGACAGAGGGTGCAAAATCTTACATGGACTATTAGAGTTGCTCTGCTTTCAAAAGCTACTGTATAGAAACCAGCGTGGCTTTCCCAAATTCTACAATGATCATGGAATCCTTCAGAAGCGCCACAATATGCAGAAGCACAGATGAGAACCACATCAAGCTTTGGTCAGCAACAATTCTAATCCTTCTATTTCTCACCTAATATCATTAAGAAAATCAGTTGCATCCATAAAGTAAAAACAATTAACTCCTCAGCACAGACCTACAGTATAGGTCTGTGCACACACACACAGAGTTAGTTCCTCTTTTTCTACCTTCACGGAAGTAAGAAATAGAAAATATAAACTGATGCTCCTTGACTTATGATGGGGTTACATTTGCATAAATCCCTCATAAACTGAAAATATCATAAGTCAAAAATGTTTTGTGAGTCGAATTCTACTCACAGTAGTTTTAGCTTGTGATGAGTTTATCAGGACATTAATCCATGTTAAGTCAAGGAGTATTCATTAGAATGCAGATAGCTTTGGCACCATCATAAAGTTAAAAAATCATTAGTTGAACCATCTTAATTCAGGGACTGTCTCTACACTTTCCAGTGTAGAAGACAGTAGGACTGTAACCTAGAGAGGACTTCTAAGATTATAAGGAACAATTTTCTTCTTTAAAAACTTTTCTATCCACCATCAATGACCAGACCACTGTGGTTCTCTTTTGACCCATTAATGCTAATCTTAGGTTGAAATTTTCTATGGACATCTTGTAGAATTTCTTAAAATATTATTATCAATAGAGACACTATTGAGATCTTATAGTCATTAGGGACAAACCAGGTACCAAGAAAAACAGTTAAGATTCTACATCAATACACAAGCTTTTAGGTATGTGTACACCAACACACACATATGCACACACACTTTAGCAAAAGCAACATCACTCATCAGGTATTTATTGTACATGAAATCTTACATTAGATATTAAGCAATAGAAAATGAACAAGATACCCCACTTTCAAATAACTGTGTGCTTGGGTATGTTTGTAGGTAAAAACATATGATTCCATCATTCAGGGCTTTTTAAAAGTTTTTCTTTAAGAGATGTTTTCAGACATCAATAAATTTTACTGTACTTACTGCTAAGATGTCTGCTTCTACTGGCAGTAAGTTTAAGAATGCAAAGAGCTGGACAGTCAAGATGGTGTAGACCTGTGTGGCCGACAGCATGAGCATGCCTAGGGAGAGCAGCATCTCGTTGTAAAATCACCTGGAAGACAAGGACATGAGCAACAATGAGAGCTACTGCCCTATTCAATCATTTGATATATTAATTCTTGAATTAATATATCCTTATATTAATTAATTCTTGAATTAATAGATTCTTATATTCTTGAATTAATATAATTCTTTGAATTAATCCAAAAATATCCCTTTTAATTACAAACATCTGTTAATATTAAAATTAAAGCTTATATTTTAAAATCATAAGAATTCACACAGATTTGGACACTTAGGTTAAAACCCAAGATTAGTCAATACCTACATAATTTATGGTGACTCTAAGTTCTATTTTAATCACAAAACAAATATCTTCCTACAGTGCTCTGTTTATAGCACAGTCTACTAACCCAATTTTCAGAGAATCTAGATTTCAACCAAAATAACAGTTAAAAACACATACAAATACCTTTGTTTTAAAGTTTTCTACAATGTAAACAACATTTAGCCTTTGATTCAATATAAATTCATATGTAAATACTCTTGTATGTTGTGCCCACATTAGAGGATGCCAAAGAAATAATTGCTGCTTCTTATAAATACTTTTTGTTCTTGACCTCCTAATAATTTATACTTTTTTTCTTCTCTATATCCTAATGGCAGCAGTGTAGCTACCTCTCCCAAACTCACTCTTTTCTCCACATGAGTTGCTACCTATCTTTCAGCAAAAAGATACCATGAAACAAGTAAATATCAAAATTCTCATTGGTAAACCTCAATCAATTGTATAATATACTTTTAAATAAGTAAAAACAAAGTTTACAAAGACAAGGGCCTTTTAAATGAATTATTTCATTGAATACCACCAACTCATGTATTAATAATATCAATTTTGATGGCAATTACTGTTGATAAGTGCTCTGGATTTGGAAGCCACCATACAGACTCAAACTCTGAATCTTTCACTCACACACTGAAAGTAAAATACCTATGAATAATTTTTAAACTACCATCTTACAAAGCCATTAATACCAGAGATAAAATAAAAATGAAAACATGTTCGAGTGTAGATCTGTTCCACAGAGACAGAAAGTAAATTAGTGGTTGACTAGGGCTGGGCACATGGGGTAGGGTTGAGGGATGGGAAAGGTGGGAACGGGGAATGACTGCTAACGGGCTGGGAGGGGGGTGCTGAAGATGTTCTAATGTTAGATTGTGGTGATGGTTGTACAACTCTATAAATATACTAAAAATCACTGCACTGTAAAAGTGGCTGAATTTTATAGTGTGCAAATTATATCTCTATAAAGCTGTTTTTAAAATGTATAGATTTGCTTACATTAGTTTCTTAAGTAAGACACATTTTATAACATACCACTGTGCAGAAGAGAGTTACCAAAGCAGGCCTGAGATTTCTATCCTGGCAACAGCTCAGTATGCTTAAACTTTGCAAACAATGTGGTTTAAGTTGAACACCCATTTTCCCTCTCAGAGTCTGGAATTTTGGTACATGCTAGGCAGAGGGTATCTATATAAATAGCCCCTAATATAAATTCTGGGCACAGAGTCTCTAATGAGCTTCCCTGGTAGATATTTCACACATATTGTCATAACTTGCTGTTGGAGACATTAAGTGCATTCTGAGTGACTTCACTAGGAAAGGACTCTTAGAAGCTTAGACTTGGTTTACTCTAGACTTTAACCCATGCAGCTTTTCCTTTTACTGATTTTGGTTTGTATCCTTTTACTGAAATAAATCACAGTCATGAGTACAACTGCATGTTAGAGTCCTGTAAGTCCTTTCAGTGAATCATTGAACGTGGATAATTTCTGACCAGAAATCATGCTATAAAAACATAAAAATGCTTACAAAATAAGGTACAGTTGCTATTAAATTTTACTAGGAAAAATAAATATGCACCATGTTGATCAGTGACCTGTTTGGAAAACTAATCTGAATAAGAACCATGACTTTCCTTCTAAAGTTCTGGAATTTCCAGCCAACTTTGGGAGAGGGGAAGGGAGATATTTTGGAGGGAAAATAACTCTAAAGACATAGGAATAATAGTAACCACAACAACTAATATTGATCACTTTACTAAGTGCCAGGCATTGCTGTAAACATGTTATTGAGTTAACTCATTTAATCCTAATAACTCCCTATCAGGTAGGTATCATTTAACAGATGGGGAAAATTTAGGCACTGTTAAGTAACTTGTCCAAGATCAATGAATATTAGCAGAGCCATGATTCAACAGTCTGTTTACAAAGTTGACATTCTAAGCTCAACTGAAATCAGGATCAATATCCAAGGTTGATGTTTGAAGGGTAGAGTATGATCCCTTGTCTACACAGGTATTTGAGGACTTCAAACCAATGCTCATAGCACAATAGTCACTGGATTAAATTCCTATTACTTGTTATATGAGTATGAGTGTGCATGTGTGTGTGTGTCTGTGTTCAATAATATGCCATATGTTTTGGTTACACTTTTTGCTTTAAGTGCCTTTTTAAAATAACATTCAGGAGTTTTGCTTTTATAGTCTCAGTTTATATTAATAAAACAAATTCTTGTTCATTGTAAAAAATGTGGGGAAAATGAAAATCACCCATAATCTTCAAATTAAGGAATAACCAGTATCTACATTTTGATGTATAACATTCCTATGTATAGAGTTGTTCCTTAGTATCTGTGGGGACTCTCTTTAGATGCCAAAATCTAAGGATGCTCAAGTCTCTTATATAAAATGGCACTGTATTTGCGTATAACCTACAGATGTCCTCCAATGTACTTTAAACTATCTCTACATTACTTATAACAACTAATACAATGTAAATATTACATAAACAGTTATTATACTGTATTCTTTAGAGAATAATGACAAGAAAAAAGCCTGTACATATTCAGTACAGATGTTTTTTATCCCAAATATTTTTGATCTGTGCTTAGTTGAATCCATGGATATGGAACTCACAGATACAAAGGGCCAACTGTATATTCAAATATATATTTAGCAAAACTGAAGACACACTGTACATTTTGTTTTACTAACTATATTCTTTTCACTTAATGTGTTGTGAATATTTTCCTAATTCTCCTCAAAAATCATGGCATACAGCTGCCCATGAGACACTCTGGAGCTTTGATCCCTTTCAAATGCTATTTTTTTCTTAATCTATTTCATAAATGGGGTTTTCATATATGCTTTGTTTACACAAATGAAAACTACCGGTCAAAAATATCATGTATAATATTAATATAAAGGCCACATGGTATTCCTTATGGATGTTCTATAATGGATTGAACAAGAATCTGTACTGTTGGAGATTTCATTGTTTTTTTAAAAAACTATTATAAACTCTGTGTTTTAGTTAAAACTAAAGGTATACCCTTAATATTTTTCAGATTAAAGTCACAGAAGTAGGTAATATTATTATAATTGCAGTAAGAAATATGGATTCTATAGATCTGGGTTTATGTCCTAGCACTGTCACATACTAACAGTGTGATTTTGAGGCAAAATGTTTAAACTACATAAATTGCTTTATCTGTAAAAGGAGAATCACAGGACCTAAAAGATAACTCTGGAATAAATACAATTATGCACAGAAGGGCTTAACGCAGCAGTGCAATACAGAAGGGAAAGACTTTGGATGGGGATGCCAGTAGATGAAACAGGAAATACAGAAGGCGGATTACAGTGAGTAGGGTAAGCACAACTTGAGAATTTTTGCACTTAGTATTTATGGAATATTCCGGTAAACATGTGAACAGGCAGTGATAAATAAAGGTCTGGAGCTGCACACAAGGCAAATAGAAATTTAGTAATCTTCAATAAATAGGTAATAACTGAAGTGATCTTAATATAAAATTGAAAACAAAAAAGAGAACTAAAGAAAATTCTGAAGAATATCTAAATTTAAGAGGCAGGGATAGAAGGGGGAATAGTTCCAACTTTTTCCTATTAAATATGATGTTGGCTGTGGGTGTGTCATACACAGCCTTTATTATATATTGAGGATTTTTATCATGAAAGGATTCTGAATTTTATCAAATGTTTTTTTCTGCATCTACTGAGATGATCATATGGTTTTTTGTCTTTAATCATTTTTATATGATGTATCACATTTATTGATTTGCATATGTTGAACCATCCTTGCATCCTGGCATAAAACCCACTTGATCATGATGTATTAGCCTTTTGGTGTGCTGCTGGATTCAATTTAGTAGTATTTTGTTGAAAACTTCTGTATCTATGTTCATCAGAAATACCGGTCTGTCATTTTCTTTTGTATGTGTGTCATTGTCTGGTTTTGGTATCAGGGTAATACTGGCCTCGTAGAGTAAGTTAGGTAGAATTCCCCCTCCTCAACTTTTTGAAACAGTTTCAGGAGGATTGGTATTAATTCTTCTTTGTATGTTTGGTAGAATTCAGCTGTGAATCCATCTGTCCTGGGCCAGATGGATTTTTGTTGGGATATTTTTTTAATTACTGATTCAATCTAGTTACTCATTACTGGTCTGTTCAGAAGTTCTATTTCCTCCTGGTTCAATCTCAGGAGCCTGTATATTTCCAGGAATTTTTCCACTTACTCTAAGTTTTCTAGTTTGTGAGAACATAGTTGTTCATGATAGTCTCTGATGATCTTTTGTATAATGTCTCTGTTTTCATTTCTGATTGTGTTTATTTGGATCTTCTCTCTCCTTGGTTACTCTAGCTAATGGTGTATCAATTTGTTTATCTTTTCAAAGAACCAACTTTTCATTTCATTGATCCTTTGTTTTGGTTTGTTTGGGGGTTTTTCGGTCTCAATTTCATTTAGTTCTGCTCTGATCTTTGTTATTTCTTTTCTTCTGCTAACTTTGGGTTTGTTTTATTGCTGTTCTTCTAGTTCCTTGAGGTATGATATTAGGTTGTTAAATTGTGATCTACTTTTTTTTTTTTATGTAGGCATTTAATGCTATAAACTTCCCTCTTGGCACTGCTTTTTCTGTATCCCACAGGTTTTGGTATGTTGTGTTGTTCATTTGTTTCAAAAATTTTTAAATTTCTGTCTTAATTTCATCATTGAACCAGTGATTGTTCAGGGGCATGTTGTTTAATTCCATATGTTTGCACAGTTTCTTAAGTTTCTCTTAGTATTGATTTCCAGCTTTATTCCACTGTAGTCAGAGAAGATTCTAGATATGATTTTGATTTTGTTTTAATTTATTAAGATTTCTTTTGTGGCCAAACATGTGGTCTATCTTGGAGAGTGTTCCACGTGCCAGTGAAAAGAATGCATATTCTGTAGTCTTTGGGTAGAATGTTCTATAAATGTTAGGTAAGTCCATTTGGTCTAAGATCCAATTTAAGTCCAATTTTTTTGGCTGATTTTCTGTCTCAGTGATCTGTCTAGTGCTGTGAGTATGGTGCTGAAGTACCCACTATTGGTATACTCTTATCTACCTCTTTCTTTAAGCCTGGTAATACTTGTTTTATTTTTAATCTGCGTGATCCAACACTGGATGCATATATATTTAAGACTATTTTATCCTCTTGCTGAATTGATCACTTTATCATTATATAATGAACTTCTTTGTCTTTTTTTTGTTTTTGATTTAAAATCTGTTTTATCTAAGTTTAGCTACTCCTGCTCACTTTTGGTTAGCATTTTCATAAAATATCTTTTCCAGCATTTTATTTTTAATCTATGTGTCATTATGGATGAGGTGAGTTGCTTATAAGCACCATATAGTTGAATCGTGTATTTTAATCCATTCTGTCAATCTATATCTTTTAAGTCAAGCATTTAATCCATTTACATTCAAGGTTAATATTGATATGTGAGGCTTTGTTTCTGTCAAATTATTAATTTTTTTCTAATTGTTCTATAAATTCTTTCTTTTTCTCTGTTTTTTTGTCTTTGTGGTTTGATGAAATTCTGTCATGTTGCCATTTGATTCCTGTCTCTTCCTCCTTTTTGTGATTGTTTTATAAGACCTGTGAGTTTCATATTTCTGTGTTTCATGATGGTGACTATTGACCTTCCATTTCCATATTTAAGACCACTTTGACAATTTCCTGCAGGGCCAGTCCAGTGGAGACAAATTCTCGCAGCATTTGCTTAACTGAGAAAGACTTTTTCTCCCTCATTTATGAAACTTATTCTGGCAGGATATAAAATTCCTGGCTGACAGTTTGTTGTTGTTTTTGTTTTTTTTTTTTCATTCAACATTTTGAAAATTCCATCCCATTCTCTTTTGGTGTTTCTGCCAAGAAGTCTGCTGTTAGTCTGATGAGGTTTTATAAGTGACTAGACACTTTCCTCTTGCTAATTTTAAAATTCTTTCTTTCATTTTGTCTTTAGACATTCGGTTATAATATGACGTGGTGAAGTCCTTTTTGCAATATATATGCCTGGGGATCACTGGGCCTCCTGTATCTGGATATCTAACTCTCTTGCTAGACTTGGAAAGTTTTCATGGATTATTTTCTTGAATAGATTTTCTAAACTTTTTGATCCCTCTTCCATTGAGACACAAAAGTTTTTAATTTTCATGAAGTCAAACTGAGCTATTTTTTCATTTGTTTCCTGTGCTTCTGGTGTCATATCCAAGAAGTTATTGCCAATTCCAATGTCATGAAGATTTGTCCCTGTGTTTTCTTCTAATAGTCTTATATATAAGCTCTTATGCTTAGGTCTTTGATCCATTTTGAGTTAATTTTTGCATATGGTATAAGGTATGAGTCCAAATTCATTCTTTTGCATGTGCATACTGTTTTCCCAATACCATTTGTTGAAAAGACTATGTACAACTCCTTTCCCCACTGAATGGTCTTGGCACTCTTGTCAAAAATCAGTTGACCATATATGCGAGGCTTTATTTCTGGGCTGTATACTTTATTTCATTGTTCTATTTGTCTATCTTTGTGCTAGTACCACACAATATTAATTACTGCATCTTTATAGTAAGTTTTGAAAAAAGGAAAATGAGATTTCTGGTTTTGTTCTTTTCCAAAACTGTTCTCACTATTTAGGGGTCCCTTGAGAGTCCATATGGAGCTTAGTATGGATTTTTCTATTTCTGTAAAAACTGTCATTAGGATTTTGATAGGGATTGCATTGAATCTGTAGACTGCTTTGGGCAGTATTCACATTTTAATAGTATTAATCCTATCAATTCCTCAACATGTGATGACTATCTATTTATTTATGTCTTTTAAAATTTCTTTTAGAAACATTTTATAGTTTTCAGTGTACAAAGTCTTTTGCTTCCTTGGTTTAATTATTCCTTAGTATTTTATTCTTTTTGTTGCTATTGTAAATGGAAAAGCTTTCAGTCTTTCACTACTGATGATGATGTTAGATGTGTGTTTTTCACATATGGCCTTTATGTTGAGTAAGTTTCCTTCTATTTTCAGTTTATTGGGTATTTTAATCATGAAAGGTTATTGAATTTTATCAAATGCTTTTTCTGTATCAACTGAAATGATCATGTGTATTTTCCCCTTCATTCTGTTACGTGATGTATTACATTGATTACTTTTTATATGTTGAACCATCCTTGCGTTCCAGGAATAAGCCCCACGTGGTCATAGTGTATAATTCTTTCAATGTGCTGTTGAGTCCATTTTACTAGATTTCATTGATCCCAATGGTCATAAGGGATATTCGCCTAGCTTTCTTTTTTTGTAATGTCTTTGTCTGACTTTGGTATCAGGGTAATTTTGGCACCTTAAAATGAGTTAGAAAGTGTTCTCTTCTTTTCAGTTTTTTGGGAAGAGCTTGAGAAGAACTGGTGTTGCTTCTTTTTTAGACATTTCATAGAAATCTCCAGTAAAGCTATCTGGACCTTTCTTTCTTGGAACATTTTTGATCACTGCTTCAATCTCCTTACTAGTTACGTATCTGTTCATATTTTCTATTTCTTCATGATTCAGTCTTGGTAGGTTGTGTGTTTCTATTAAGTTGTCCATTTCATCTAAGTTATCTGATTTCATGGCATACAACTGTTCATAGTACTCTTTCAAAACCCTTTTTATTTCTCTAAAATTGGGAGTTATTCTCCCTCTTTCATTTCTGATTTTAGTTATTTGAGTCTTCTCTCTTTTTTTCTTAATCATTCTAGCTAAAGATTTGTTAAATTGTTTTTATCTTTTTGAAGAACCAACTCTTGGTTTTGCCGATTTTCTCTTGGCCCCATTTTTAAGAACTTGAGCACCCTGGCTGGCACACGTGATTATCTGTATGGCTTTAGAGCACAGTGACAGTTAGTCATCTAAGGCTGGCCTGGTAATTGCAAAATTTAAAAATTTTCCAAACATTACAGGAAATCCTAACTTCACATTTAAATCTGTGGCAATATTATACAATCCTCTACACAAAATTGCATTTTAAAACTTCATTTTAAGAATGTTGGTGGCACTTAGTGTTGAAGACCAACATTACTTTCAGGAAATTCCTTTCCAAACAACTTTTCATTCTGAAGATGACTCAACAGTCTGATGTCAGCTGCTTCAGTGCCAAATAACACTCATAAAACAGCCACCCATCTCCATAGGAAATCCTACAAGCAAGCTCATATTCCTTTGGTTCTCAAGCTAAATTTCTGAGCATTACTGGCATCTCAAAAATTGGACAAAAACACTCCAATGCTAAAATAATTGTAATCTTTTCTTAAATTGCAAAAAGAGTAAATGGAGAGTAATTTCAACTTTTTTCTCAATAAATGTATTTCATACTACAATAAAGCATCAAAAGAATGTATGCTGTACCAAGCACCAACAGAAAAAACAATTAGTCAACTAATTTATAATAGTCACATTTCATTTAATAGGTTATTTTCCCTACACATGTGATCATAGTCATATATGTATACCAAATACATATCGTACCATAAAATTTCCTCCAAAATAGTTTTCTCAGTTCATACAACACTTGAATATATCAATAACTTCATGGTGTTCCTTAAAACACTCATGATTTCCAGGAATTCTGACAACTAGAACTACTAATATCTACCATAGTTAAATTCCCATAAAGTATAGTTTTATATAGCTTTTAGAGAGAATGGCTCAGAAGTTGTCACAAGTACAAGTGTTATAGCAGCAAATAAAAAAGAACAAAAACAACAAGGCTTTACTTTTTAAGAAAACAAAAAATGCCCAATTTTTTTTGCAAAGAAACAGAAGCTTGCCCAGCTAATTCCATTAACATGAAGCCATCCAAACTAAAAACAAATCTCATCCAAGACTTTTTACTGCTGTCAACCAAATCAACATTTTTTCAGCTATGCACCGGTTGTTTTACAATTTGACTTTTTCAACAAATGAAACAAAATGAACAAATTTTTAATTTTAAAAGATAGGTTTCTCTAAGAAAAAAAATTCTCTCCAACCCCAGGGCCTTCATATCAACTGTTGTCAATGTATGTACTCATGTTGCCTTCTTTTTTTCCCACGAAAACAATACTTAATTATTTCCTTCAAAATATTAACCATGATACGATCAAAGGTATCTCTACTGTTAAATGACAAAACCCATGTCCTGTTCTTCCCCAAAATGTACCCTTGACCTTATGCAGACATAGGTAATAGTTGTCTTTTTTGATATTAAACACTATTAAGCATTATTCATTAATGTATGAGAAAGATTCTTTGCTTGGCTAAACTTTAGTCAGGCTTCTGAATCTTCTACTAGCCCATCTGTGCAGTTCCTTGTAAGATCCAGTTTTAGCAAAGAACCTTGCTAAGTAAGCTTAGCAAAAACACCCATCCTCAGTATCTGATCATTGTCTTTATCTGATCAGGTTCCTCATCCCCCACCACTCCCCAGGTGACATAAATCATCACCCTGGCCTATCTTCAACAAGAACGCAGTTAGGTCGGTTTAGCCAGAATCCCCCTTACCCGTGATGTTTTCTCTTAGCAATTTTCCACAATAACTGACCCCCACACTGCTCCTTCGCTATAAATTCCCAATTGCTCATGCTGTATTAGGAACTGAGTCTAATCTCTCTCCTCTACTACAAGATACTATTGCAGTGGTCACTGTACCTATCAAGATGGTTGTGAATAGTCTTCCTTACTGTGCTTTAACAAGTGTCATTGAATAATTTTTTCTTTAACAAGTAGAATTAGTAAATTGTGGAATATGCATATAATGGAATTCTCTAGAGTAATTGAAATGAATAACAGCTACATGACCAACATGGATACACCTCACAAGAATAAAGTTGAGCAAAAGACCCAAGTCATAGAGAATGCAAACACTATGATTCCATTCATATGAAGCTCTTTAAAATTCAAAATAAATGATATTATATACAGATTCACATTTAAGAGATAAAAACATAAAGAAAAGAGAAGTAAGCTTCATAGAAATGAAGTGACAAAGGGAAATGTGATCAGGGAAATAGTGCTTCTGGGAGGCCAGCAATACTCTATATCTTGACCTGGGCTGTGGTGAGATAGGAGCTTGCTTTTTAACTATTATTTAAACTGTACACAAATGTTTCATGCACTCTTCTGTATCTATGCTCTCTAACCACTTTTAAAAAGAAAAAAATAAATAAAAACAAAGCACACTGGCATTCAAAACAAGGTTTTTGTTGTTTTGTTTTTCTGACTACAAGGAAATATTTTGAAAAGCTGGCAAACAGAAGTCTACCAAGATCACACATACAAAGTGAGCCAACAAATAAGCAAATATTAAAAACTAGACTCCTGTTTAACCCCAAAGTTATAGCTTCTCATTCAGTGAATGTGAGACAGGATGTGGTAATCTATATTATTCACGTTATTAACGTGCTCCATGTGATTCTTATCACCAGGGAAGTCTGGAAAATACACTGCAGTGCAGTATATATCACAAATCATCCAGGGCCTGTGACAAAAATAAATGTTCCCATGCCCCTCTCCTGGAAATGTACACAGAAAATCTGTAATTTGACTTCTTAAAACTGTTCTCTAGTGAATCCTCATGATCAAGTCAAATTTGGAAAACACTGTTTTCAACCCAAAGATTGGCAAGTGGTGTATCAAGTCATTATTCATAAACTTCTTGCAAGTCAACAGCAGTGGGTAGAGAGTCAAACTAGAGAAGAAAAAGCAGGGAAAAAAGAGAGAAATAGGAATGCTAACATCAACACACTTCATGACTGCTGTCACCAGTACCATAGGGTTGCCAACCCTAGCAATAAGCTACAAAGCAAACAAGAAAAAGACAATTGACAATGAAATTGCTTTCATGAATATCACAATCTTAAGCATCATTTAGGAAAAGATGGTAGAAAATTCTGGTTTTCTTGGTTATAAAAAATATTGTGCCCAGTGTACTTGATTTGAAAGTATCAATCAATCTGAACCAGAATTTTTTATTTTTATGATGTTTCACACAAATGTCACCACCATCACTATAGCCAACATTGACAGAAAACTTAATTTTATGCCAAGCATTGTGTTAAGCATTTGACATGAATGTTTTCCCTTCTAATCCTCAAAACCACCTTGTAAAATAAAACAAAAACAACACAGGGAAAAAGTAACTTGCACTGTCATTCTAGTTTCCCTATTTTAGGGGATTCCATTTTATGTGTAGGAGCTAAAAGCTAACTGAGTGAATAAATGAACCAATTCCCCTGCATATCATCCCTATCCCAAATCCTCCGTCTTCAGTTTAAGCAAGATTCCCGAAAGAAAGCAGAACATACCCAACAACCCATATACAGTTTGAGTGTTAAGTATGAAATTTCACCTATTATGTGAATGGTGGAGAAGTATGGAGCATCAGATCAAGTTACACTATTTCCATTGATTATAACAACTGTTTTCTTTAAAATATTACCACACAGCTCTGTTATTGGCCTTCTTTTCTGGACCCCACTCTCCCTTGGCAAGTGTTTGCAACCTGCCTATGTACCAACCATGCCTCACCCCTCTTAACCTCCTCTGCCTTTATTTATCATAATACTCATGACTTTCTATCATATTATTAAACATAATTTTCATAACTGTTATGTTCATTGTTTAGTGTCCATCTTTGCCACAAAAATATTAATATATACTCCTCAAAGACAGGAATCTTTAATTTTATGGATATCACAAGTACCTAAACAGCACCTAACATGTATTAGGTACTTAATATTTATAGAATGAATGTAGACATAGCCTCTCTTGATATCATCTTCAGAGCCTCTGAGTGTGGCAACCTGCTAACTATGCTTTAAAAAAATCATTAAATACTTTAACATTTAAAATGTTAATATTAAAACTTTATATTTTTTATATATATATAGTCATCCTTCAGTATCTGTGGGGGATTGGTTTCAGGCACCCCCTCCATGAATATAAAAATCCACGGATGCTCAAGTTCCTCATATAAAATGGTACAGTATTTGCATATAACCTATGCACATTCTCCCATACACTTTAAATCATCTTATAATAACTTATACATATAATACTTACAATAACTAATACAATGTAAATGCTATGTAAGTAGTTGTTATATTGTTTATGAAATAACAACAAAAAAAAAGTCTTTACATGTTCAGTACAGATGTAAGCATCCTTTTTTTTCCAAGAATTTTGAATATTGGTTAAATTCACCCATGCAGAATCCATGGATACAGAAGGCCAACTGTAGTTTAATACTAAAAAATACACAAATACTATGTAAAAAATAAAACAATTTGTTAGTACATGTAAACTCTGAGTGGTGAGATTTTAAATAGTTTTTATTATTTTCTTTATATTTATCTGCATGTTTCAGAATAAAAAATTAAAACCTTCTAAAGCCTATTTATTTCATTTTCTATAAGTACACTATACAAAAGATTAGTGGGGGAAAAAAAGCAGAAATCTTAACAGAAATCTGTTCCACCTGCTCAAGTTTTCAAAGTGTGCATTACTTTCACACAGAAAAACTTTTTTTTTTTTTTTTTTTTTTTTGAGACAGAGTCTTGCTCTGTTGCCCAGGCTAGAGTGCCATGGCATAAGCCTAGTTCACAGCAAG
>RJWJ010017558.1:0-32776 GCA_004363605.1 Indri indri | reverse complement strand
TTCTTTGGGAATTTGATCTGTCCTCCTCAGGGTGATCTAGGCTCCTAGGAGTGTTTGGAATTTCTCTAGGCAGGCTACTCAAGAGACAGGTACTTTAAACGACCTGTGAGTTTCTATCTGATGAGATAATCTGGCCTGGGGAGATTGCTATGGGGAACGACAAGGGCTTCCATTCAATGAGCTCCCTGAGGACAGTGACTGGCTTATTCATTTTTAAACTCCTAGCGCCTAGCAGAGTGCCTGGCACATTTGTTTGCTGAATGAGAGAATGAGTAGTAACAGCATTATTATTTACAAAGTGATTTATTTCCCTTGCATGAACTCATCTTCACAAATGCCCCTACTTTAACCCTGAAAGTAGGCAAGACTGTTTTACAGATGAGATCAAAAAGCAGTAGGTTGGAGAGGTGTCTTTCAGATGCTAAATCCATGGGCATTTGTATAACAGGTGTCATATTGGGAATGCCCTTCCTAAAGTACTCTGCCAAAAGACTACAAGAAATGTGAATAGGGATTCAGATGCCCATCCCAGACATAGGAACAAAACACAGAAGCCACAAATGTCCATCTGTATGGTCTCTCAATAATGGCATTATTTTCTGCTCTTTGCTAACCACTGCAGGTGTATAGGTTTTCAATTACATTATTTGAGTTAAATAGAATTTAGGAGCTAGAGGGGTAAACTGGCGAATCCCCCTGCAGTCTGTAGTAGCTAATTCCTGATATAGATTTGATTTGATAACACAATTGTATCTAATACAGTGTTTGGTAATTTCAATTAAGTACATTGTAGCTTTATGGTTCTGGGTCTCCAAGAAATCCATGTACAAACATTTTCACTGCTTAATGAGATCCTTGTTCCTGTTGAACTTCTGTGACCTTATTGGAAATCAGTAATTGTTTCTGATCTTCCAAATGTAATATTGAGGAGACCTAGATGAAATCACTCTACAACATGCTTTGAGATTGCAGGATGTGGACAGCGCGCTGTTATTAAAATGAATGATTCTGCTTGGAGGCATACCATATTTTAGCTCCGTGTGCATATTGTGCATGAGGGAATCTCTCTGTGCAGAATTGTTCCCCTCAACAATTCTCATGATAGCAGCTACCACCCTGGTAGGAGGTATCACCTAACTCCTGGGCAGCGGCTTGGCTAAAGCCAGGGAAGGGAGCTTTCCTTTCCTAGCAACTGTTGCTATGGGGGGCGTGGCTTCGGAGTCAGAAAAGGACGCGTTCGGCGGCCCCCTCCCCCCACGCGCATAGACTACACTTCCCGTGATGCTCGAGGGTGGTCTCCGTAGTGACGCACTTGGTGTCCGCGGAGGGAGGACGGGGGCGGTGGCTGCTGGGGGGGTGCTCTCCCCGTGTCCCCTACTCTCACTCAGGCAGCAGCCGCCGCCGCCGCCATGTTGGTGTGAGGAGCGATGACAGGAGGCGGCCGCGGCATGTGAGACTGAAAAAGTGCAGGAGGAGGAGGAGAAACAAAGCTCTAAGAGGAAACTGTTCCCGAGCTGAGGAGAGGGAGGACCCGGCCTCTTCCGGGGACCAGCCGAAGTCGGCGTCGCCCGGAGCTCGCGAGGCCGGGGAGGGGAGGGGAAGGCGGAGACGGGGGAGGCGGAGGCAGAGAGGAGCGCCGCGGAGCTGGAGACGATGCGCCCCGACACTCGCGGCTTCCCGGAGGCGTCCGCGGCCTGAGTCCCGAGCGGCCGTGGAATGCCCTGGCCGGCCCTGAGTCGCCCCGCGCCCGCCGCCCCCAGCTCAGTCGCTCCGCCCGGCGCTTTCGCTTCGGCTCCCAACTAGTTAAATGCCCTTGAGCGCGGGGTTCCGCGGCTCGGCTCTCAGCCCCGGCGGCGCGAGTTGAGCCGTTTCCTGGGCCGTCCGCGTGCGGCTCCTCGGCGGGGTCGCCCGGCCGCAGCTCGGCCGCCACTCAGAGCTCACGCGTCGATGTGTAGCTGCATAGTTATCTGTGTACATGCACGCTGGGGCATTTTTCTCCTGCTTAAAGAGGACTTGACTCGGGAGCGAGTGTGAATCACTGCCGGGGCTGGGAAAGGAGGAAGGCGGATTTAACCCCCTCCCACTCCGCTCCATGTCCGTGTGTCACTCGGCTTGGTCCACCTGGCGCGGCCGGTCCTGGGGTTGCTGCTGCTGCTGCTGCTGACGACGACGACTACGGGAGCTGCCGCTGCCGTCCCGGGAGTTTCCTCGCTCTGGCCACACAGCTTCTGGGGATTGTTCCTCTTCGCACCAGATCCTCGGCCAGGCCGGCACTTTGGCTCCAAAATAACTTATTTTTGGGAGGGCCAAAAGCATATCACGAACCATTCAAAATCGTGAATGTTTATTTCTGTAGCTTGAAGACTTCTCTTTTTTGTTTGTTGTGGGGTGTTTTTTTTTGGCGTAAACATCTGGGTATATATCAAGCGGCAAGATGTCCAGTAATGTCCCGGCGGATATGGTAAGCGAAGGCTAAGTTGTGACACTCTTTGATTTAATTGTGGTCTCCAATCTTATTTAATCAGAAGGGACGCAGGCGTGGGGCGAAGGTTTGCTGGGAACTGTCTAAAGGCCACTGTGCTGGTAGATTTGGAGAAGTTGGCGCTTCTGGTTTTTTCCTTTCAGAACTGCTTTTAGTATGGGTTTTCTCATTTGGTTGTGTTTTCTAAACCATTGAAGACAGTAGGTAAATGTAGCAGGGTAGCTTAAAGTGGAGAAAATATCTCCCTTTTTGCTAGAAGCCTCTGAACACTTGTATTTTAACGCTTCTGAAAGCGTCAGTGACAGTGGGCAGAGCTGAGGACGGGTGTCCGTAACGAGATTCATAGGTGGACACGAAAACGAGAATCTTGCTCTGTGACACAGACGAGATCATTAATGCAGTAGGGACAAACGTGATATATTTCAAGAACAAGGATACACATCTCTTCAAGAAAAAGTATACTGGAATTCGCAGTGAGCTTTTCGAAATGTCTGGCTCAATACGTATGGCAACAGAAACATTAAGATGCTTTGGAATTTTCACAAATCTAGGCTGGCCGTATATTTGTACTTTTTATGAATATTCCAGGGCTTTTTAGTACCAAATATTTAGTAGATTGCATCTTAGACTTTTAAAAGCTAATGAAACATATTGAGCCTTCAGCACTGAGGGTGGAGAACTTGAAACAAAAAGTACTCTTGTTTATTGACGCTTTTTGTTTATAAAGGTTAAGGTTGTGAGTCAGTTGACTAACAGTAACTGTAACCTTACAGTGCTGGGGGGTGGGTTTGTGTGAGTGTGAAATTACATTTTGCAGTCCTAGGGACAAACATAATGCAACTAAGAGGAAGGTGAATAATCTTGTTTATGGAAGAATTGTGGTTAATGTAGTTATGCTCACTTATATTAAGTTAACATTTGAGTGTTTCTGTATTCCAGTAGAAAAAAAATTGAACTTTGCTGATGATTAAATTTTAAAATGTGAGATATTTCTATAGGACCAAACCTCATTTACAGATTTTAAAACAAGAAAAATTAAATGACTCTAAGTGGCTTATTTTGACCTTGATTTAAAGATATTTTACTTACGTTTAATTTCCCATTTAATGCACTATTTAAATGCAAAAGAACCACTGTGTTCTATCTCTTGGGTGGCCACACAGCAACCTTACACTCTCCTTCCTGAGACTTAACTCAGTGCTTTGTCCTTTTAGTTTTCCCTTCCCTCCTGCTGTGTACACATGAGAATAGTCTCCTGCCTGGTTAAGGATGGCTGGACATGGTTTCCCCTACACCGCTCTTGAAGTTGCAGGGAGAGGTTTCTAGACAGAGCTGGGAAATGCTATTTCTCCTGTTTGATGACTGATATGTGGGCTCATAGCCTCCAGCAAAGATTTGCTCTTTCCAAAGCCTCCATTTTATATCAAGCACAGTGCACGATATGTTCATCCCAAGTACAATTTATTCTGTAACAGAAGTTGTAATGAAATAGATTTGTGTCAGGAAAACAGTGCCACTACTTTCTTTAGGTCCAATGAAGAAGAAAAGCTGGAATGTGCGTAGCATCAGTCACAAATTGCGATGAATTGGGGAATACTGTTTCCCAAGTCAGAGAGACAGAGAGAGGGTTTGGAAGCTGTTGTTAGGATCAGGGGACTGGGAAGTAGGGGCAGGGTTTATTAATAGATGCAATTATAAAATACAACTATCTGTTTTAGACTCTATGTTAAGGCCTTGATTCTGTGGTGCTTTGAGATCGCTTGATTAAAGGTGATATGCAAGGGCAAAGCAGTATTATGTAATAAACATATAATGCTCTGATGATGCTATTTCAGAGTGTGTATTAAGGTTTAGCACAGGTTAGATTGTTCTGAATATTATGTCTTATTTTCTAGCTGTTAAACTGGTTTGGAGGTTAAGATTTTTTTTCTTTGTTAAAGCCTTTTAAACCTTCATTTGCTATTACTTACCACTGCATTTTTGCTTAAGTGCCTTCATTTGATATGTGCCTAGAATTCTCAACTTTTTGAAATATAACGTGATAAATATTAGTTAGAAGTTGTCGATTAAATACTTCATATTTATTAAACTCTTCATGCCCATAATTGACAGTTGATTTTAGTTTACATTCATAACTTAAAGTGAGAACAATTTACCACTCTTTGAATCTTAAAAAGCCCATCTCACCACTCCCACGGATCTTTCCACAAACTAACACTTCCCTTGCAGCATGATTCTGAAGTGATCGGGATATGTACTGTTCCAGTCCTCTAAACTTGCAAGTATGAATACACGCATTTTGCTAGGTGCAGCAAAACGTTAAGCTTTCTAAGTGTTGACAGTATGTGCCATTTAGAAACAAATGTTACACTCTTTTACATTTTAATGGTGCACGTCAGTTGAATCAGAAAATCCTATTTGGGAATGGGGTATTGAGGGTGGTGAAGTTATAACCCCTGTAATGATTTCCTTGGAGATAATTTATTCTTGAGCTACAGTAGTTGCTAAATCAATTGATGTTTTTGGTAAAGTCTATGGCTATGATTATGACTCACTTTAAAATCAATTTTTTAGCATCGGTTTTTGTTTTGTAAATAGAACTCACATTTAAAATTTATTTTTAAACATTAAATAAATTTTCATGTTTACCATTAAGGAGTCTCTTTATAATCCAAACTTAGTCAATTTTTGGAGGGGGGGAGTGGCACCCCCAGTGAACGGATTTGCTGTTATCTTTAGAAGAATAATTCGCAGTTGGTCCTTTTTTATTGCATTCTATAATACATATGTCCTATAAATATAAATGTGTTTACATGAAATATTGTTTTTTTTGATAAGAGTGATTGAACTAGATTTGCTAACATCTCAGTATAGTCACTTATTTCTGAAAAAAGTCTGAAAATATCTGAGTAGAATATCATTATGAGACATTGTATTTAAGTGATTCATTTCCTTTATTTATTTATTTTTCAGCCAGGATCATAGTTCACAATGGAGCAATATTCATTGTTTATAATCGCAGCATGACTTGTATTAACAACTGTAGATATTTACTGTCTATGTTAGTAATAAAGACTGCATAAGTAGTAGTAATTTTGCTTTCTGGATTGAGAAAGTTACACATTCTCGTATGTATAAAAGTATTATATACAACATTTGGGCTACTATTTAGAGCTTTGTACTGAAATTATACTTTATGATATCTATTAAATTGAAAACTCTACCTAAGAGAGAAATTGATAGTGTGAGAATAATGGCAAAGGAATTTTGGTATTTGAAACATTTTCGTTGATTAAACGGTTAAAGAAAAGCCCTGTGTCTTTAAAACCTGTTAATGTAGAAAGTATAGCAGATGTAACAGTTTTTAGTCAGGAGTTAAATGAGATAATGACAATTCACGCTTTTTCAGTACATTTTATGTGCTTAATATTTTTATTGTAATTTTTGTTATGTCACTTCCATTCGTGAAAGAATTATTTGGAGCCCTCTTGTGGACAGGAAATTACTAAAATGAATTTCCTTTGAAAGTGAACTTTTATCACTTTTCCAACTTAAAGTAAAATGACAGATGTAGAATATACCAGGGAAAAATGCCATGCTAGAAAAAGGTCCAGAGAATAGAAAATTTTTAACATTGAGAAAAGTATACTGAAATTTAATGCCAAAGGATTTTCTCTCTTACAGCTCTTTTTTAATTTTCTTTCTCTTGCTAGAGTCTTATTTCAGGTCTAAGTTGGGAGGTTTTATGAAGCTCCCAACTACTGTTTACATATGTGTGTGTGACTTTATGAATAGCTTAATAAATAATATATCTCTAATTGAATCTTTCTCCAAATTGTTTTATTTGTGTCTTATATTTGGTGTTTCGAATTAGACATTTTTAGTAAGAAAACAAATGACAAATTATTTCCCTCAGCTTTGAATGCCTCCTCCTTTCTGGCTACCGCCACTCATGTCTCTGAAACGGTCTGTAGTTCATTCCAGCCCTCAGTGATCTTTCTTTCCTGTGAACCATTTTCCTTGGTGCTTTTGACATTCTTCTTAGATATCAAATTTATTTGGATATATGTATCTTACATTTATTCTGTCTCCCATGTTCTTAAAACAGAACAGACATTTAAAAACTGTTGACTTTCTTGACTCACAAACCTTTACTTTCTTTGTTATTTATGAAGAAAGTAAATATTCCATACTAATAGTGGAGTTACATATGAAGTCTGTGATGTCTGCTTATGCTGTCATTTTGAATATGAAAAATATGTTTGTAATATTAAAGCTTGAATTTATTTTAAATTAGTGAATAAAATACTGATGGCTCTACTAGTTTTCATAATATGAAACAGTAAATGTGTCTTAGGAGACTGAAGCATATTTCTTAAATATGCCTTTTGATTTTCAAAATTCTCTCATTATGGGGAAAAAATTGAAAGCACCTGTAGAATTGATGGTAACTTGGAAACCTTGGGTAATAAGTCATTCTGAATTAGCCAATTTTCTGAATACAATTTTGGATTACTGTTGTATTTGCTTAATTGGAATTTACTATGTATAATTTAACTTATTTTTGGTGACTTAGAGCCACAATTTGAATAATACTGATTCCAGTCAATGTTTATTGGATACCTGTCTAATACGGTATTATTATTCTATTAGCCACAACTGTAATACCCTCAGCACCTAATATAGATTGTGAGGCCTTATGCCCCTTCACTAGATCAGTAATTTTCAAAGTGAGGTGAGGTGAGGTCAGTTTTGAGATGTGAGAATTAAAATAGGAGAAGGTCTCTTTGTTTATTTTGTGTCCCAAAAGGGGGACAAATTGAGCTTTTGTATTAATATTAATACTATGTGGATTGGCTCTTGAGGTTTTCCTAGGTCCACATTCAGGTGGTCACAGTGAGTGTGGTTTGCTGAGGGAAGATGTTAGAATTCTGTGATGTACATGCCAATAGCAGCACCTTGAGTTTCTCACTTTTCCTAGTTTTTCTGTTACATTGTATAGTTAACTTTTAAAAATACTTTGTAAAAGAATCTGTGATACTTTGTATTGAGGTGGGAAACAAATGTTTACTATCAACATATTTAAAAGAGTTGTAAAACTCAAAGATGAATTATACATTTTTATTACAAAAGATGAGAATCTATATGCTGATCTTTTTCCCATGATGACAAGTGGCTATTTCTATTAATAGTATGCTACGGTAGCAGATATTTTTAAGGAAAAAACCCCACTAAGTTGTCACTTCAAGGCAAAATTGACACTTTAAACAGTAAGTGTGAAAGTACCTGTTTTTCAGAAGAAATTATTATGGAGAGAACATTTTGAAAGCAGGTTTAGGTATTTCCAATCTGTTGAAAAATCTTCCTTACGAAGAATTTGAATGGACTTTGGACTCATTCATTGGAAACACAAAAAGCCAAATGTTTTATTTAGTTTGTAAAAGTATCTGACTAACATCAGGAAAAATAAAATTTTAATAACATTGACATTAGGTAGCTAACTTTTGACAAAAACTTTTGCATATTTGGTGATAGAATGGAAAAGTAATATTATATTTAGTAAGTTAGTAAGTGATATATTCTTTATAGATCTATGCATCTTTGTGAGCTAGGTTTTTCAGTTATGACTTATGACAGCTCTTTAAACGAAGTGTCAAAATACATCGAACTTCACAAACTGGGAAACCAAGATTTTAAAACGTAAAGAGGCATATTCAATAACAGTGTTCTCATTTAGTATAATGTTAATAGTATTTTTAGTGATTGCAAGATTAAAACAAATTAGTATTTAAAATAGTTAATATTTAAAGTAAAAATGAAAATGCTATTTTTTAACTTCTGTTTTTAGTTTATGGTTTATAATATACATATGTAGTATAGATTTATAAATGAACACACATGTACTGGAGGTATGTGCTTAAATATTTTATTGTTGGGATGTTCAATCAAAAACATTTAGAAACCACTGCAGTAGATGACTTTAGATTTCTGAGTGTTTTAACTTCTTGTGTTTGATAGTTACAGGTTTTTTCTCTTCTGTCTTGTTGAGTAGCTATTTCTTCCTATGCTCAATATGCCTACCTCCCTCTCTATTTATAGTTGTTGATTCTAATTTGCTATTGGTGTAGAAAACAGATTTCTAAAGTTTATTAAAACAATATGTGTTAAAAACGAGCAAATGGTGTAGGATTATCACAATATGTGTTAAACGAGCAAATGGTCTAGGAGCATCATGAATTACCCTACAGTAAAGTGCATTATCTTTATTTCATGGACTTGATCATATCTGTTTTAATTACTTAGAATTCTGTTCATTTGGGGGTGCTTATTTTCTGGCTCTTAGCTGTGCTTTGCAGAGATGTAGATTCTTGATAGTGAAGAGCTAGGTAGATGATTAAAATTATTAAATTATGTGTATAGCTTTACTTTGTACCCATAGAGGAGAGAAAACTAATGTTTGTTGTATATTTGCTATTTATCAGGCAGATGCTTGGCATTTTACATTATAACATTTCATTTGATCCTCCCAATAACCCTGGATAGATATAGTTGGTGTATAGATAAAGAAAATTCTAATGCTCACCAAGTGAAGACCACCGGGAATGTATCTTGTAGTGAAACAAGTTAGGTTGATTGGCTTGCTGCAAGGAAGAGCACGTGCCTGAGGAACCCTGCAGTCTCAGTAGGAGGGAATGGGAGGAGTTCTCTGTAGGGTTTGGCCTATGCTGAATGATTCTAATGAGAGACTAGAGGGAAGTGGGGACTCCTGGATTGAATGCTATCATGCATCTAGTGGTTGTGGGTTAGTAATTGGGTCTCTCAGCAGTCTTTGCTTTGGAGGCAGGAGAAATGAAGGAGACTGGGGAAGTCAATCAATGATGAGAAAGTGGTAATCACAGAATGAGTGATTGTGGTCATTTTGAAGCTGTAGTGTGGCCTTGAGAGAAACTTTGTTACCTGTCGTTGGTCTTCTGTTGGTCTTGTCTGTGATGTCTTCAGACATCACAATCTGATTACCAACAGAGCTCATTTTTACTTTCTCACAACCTAGGGTTAGGAGAGAATAAGGAACTTGTTTGAAGCCATGTAGCTAGGAAGAAGTTGAGCCAGGATAGGAATTTGCATCTGATGGTACTTAGTGATAAACATCCTGCACCTGTCCCCCTACCATACCTGAGCAAACTCTGCTAAATCCCTCAGGCACATTTTCCTGAACTGGGTGCCTCAAATTCCTTCCCATCATTTTGCTCCAGGCAGTCACTGCTGATTGGTCTGAGCCAGCATGGTAGGTAGATATGAAACCTGTTTTATACATCTTCGTATTATACTGTGTAACTTCTGGATTTGAGTGATTTTAATGAAGGTTATTTTAGTAATTGCTAAAATTAAAGGGAATTGTTCTCTAAACTTGTTGGAGTTTTGAATACCCTTGTGTATATATTGGTTATACAATAGAATTTCCCTATAAAAATAACAATTTGAATGCTTTTTATATGTAACAAATAGATTGATTTGTAAAGGATTTAGTGCTTTCAGGACATTTTGTTTTGGTCTTCATACTTTAAATGTTTATATATGATGCAGATGCAGATTCTCTATTGATTGTTTCAAATCCAGTAACATTTTTTATAATCTAAGTAAAATATATATGTGGGCAATTTTCTTACTGGATTTTGAGAAGAAAATGTTCTTTCTACTGAAGAAAATTGTTGAAGTTTGGCATTCTATTTTTTGTTTATATAGTTAAGATGGCAATTCATTGTGTCTAGACAAAATGTTCTGATGATATGTTTTCCTTTACTTTCATGTAAAATTGGTCTAGAAATATTCCTGCTTTTGTATCTTCCTTTTTCATTTAGTCAAATGTTATGAACATTTATCTATACAAATAAGTTTAGGACCATAGTATAATTTGAATTTTGAATGTAATAGATATTCTTAAACCTAACTCTGTACCTTGTCTGATTATTCCCTTAGGATAAAACTCTTAGGAATGTAGTTGTTGTGGCAAAAGATATGTGTTAATTTTGGGGGGTCGGGAGGAGAAGGATACGTATTTCCTAATTTTAAAGCATCCTTGAATTTCTGGGTAAACCTTGCTTTTTCATTATGTGTTATTCTTTTAATACGATAGAGAATACTTCAATTTAGAATGTTTGTAATATTGTTCGTGAAAAAGATAGACTATCAATTTTAATTTCTTGTAAAATCTTTGATAGATTTAAGTATCAGTGTTATACTGCCTTTATGAGCTGGGAAATGTGTTTTAATTCTATGGAAGAGTTTGTGAAGATTGATTTTATTTCATCCATAAATGTTTTAAAGAATTCACTGGTGAAGCCATCTGGAGTTTTCTTGTGGAGATTATTGACTGTATTTCTTTAATACATGTAAGACTAATTCGCATTTTCTATTTATCAATTTTTACAGGTTTTGCTTTTTAAGGGATTTGTCCATTTCATCTAAATTTTCCAGTTTGGCTTAAGGATTTTTGCATATCCCTCTATTAGTGTTTTGATATTTTTAGTATCTATAATTATATCTGCTTCTTAAATCTGCTTGTTGGCAACTTGTGCCTCTTTATCTCATTTAGTCTTTTTAAAGATCCAATTTTCAGCTTTCAAATATTCTTTACTTTCTGCTTTTACCTTTATTTCTTTCCTTCTACTTTAAAAAAATTTAATTTGCTGGTTTTTTTTTTTTTTGAAACAGAGTCTTGTCTCCCAGGTTAGAGAGATTGCAGTGGTGTCATCATAGCTCACTGCAACCTCAAACTCCTGGGCTCAAAGATCTTCCTGCCCTGGTCTGCCAAAGTGCTAGGATTACAGGTGTGAGCCACTGAGCCTGGCCCAATTTGCTGTTCTTTTTTACGATTCTTGGGATGGGTACTTAAGTCATTAATTATCAGCCTTTCTTATTTATATATGTATGTACTCAGAAATGGGATTTTGCTATGTTGCCCAGGCTGGTCTCAACTTCTAGGCTCAAGCTATTCTCCCGCCTCAGCTTCCAGAATGGCTGGGTCTACAGGCATACCATGCCCAGCTCCTTTTTTCTTTTTTAATATTTTATTTTTTTAATGTATACATTTATGTCTATGAAATTTCCCTCTTAATACAACTTTAGCTGGATCTCACAAGTTAGATTTATATTATTTTTGTTATTAAATTGAAAACATTTTAAAATTTCCATTGTGGTTTCTTCTTTGACCCATGGCTTATTTAGAAGTACATTGCTTAGTATCTGAGCATTTGGGGATTTTCTGGCTATATTTTTATTATTGATATCTAGTTTAATACTGTTGTGGTCTGGGACCATTTTTTCTATGATTTCAATTGTGGGTAACTTGTTGACACTTGCTTTGTGGTCAATTTTAGATAATTGAGCACAGCGTGCCATATATAGCGATTAAGTCAAGTTTATTAATCATGTTCTATCTACTATAACACTATGGACTTTTTTTTTTATCACTCAATTGTTAAAATCTCCAGGTGTGTGAGGATTTGTCTATGGTTTTAGCGCTCAAATTTCACCTTATATATTTTGAGGCTAAGTTATTAGCTGCAAAGAAATTTGTGATTGTGATTTCTTCCTATTGGATTGATCCTTTTATCATCTTTATCTCTAGCAATTTGTTTTACTTTAAAGTCTGTTATTTTGGATTTTAGTATAGCTTTCTTTTGGCTTCTCTTTCCATCTTTCTCCTTTAACCCTTTCTTTGTCTTTATACTTAAGATGAATCTTTTTAAGTATTATATACTTGGGTTTCGTTTTTTACTAAGTTTGATAGTTTCTGTTGTTTTACATTTCATGTAATCACAGTACTACAAAATTTGGGTTTAAATTTACCATTTTGGTATTTATTTTCTACTTCCACCATTAGTCCTTTGTAACTTTTCCCTTCTATTTATTTCCGATTAATCAAACATTTATTCCAACCCCCCGCCCCCCCTTAGCTTGTTGCTGGTTTGTTATTATAAATTATTATCTTTTCTGGTTAACCTAGTGATTACAATATACATCTCTGACTTTTTTGAGTCTGTTGTAAATTACTGTCTTTATCATTCATTTCCAGAGAAATGAAAGGGCCTTAACAACACTTTAATTCCATTTACCTCTCTTCCAGCCTTTGTTTTATTTTAAACCGCAAAGATGTCATTATTATTGTTGTTGAAGTAATAGTAGTAATAAGAATAATGCTGTTGTGGTTAAAATAATCATTACTCATTTCAATTTGTCCTCATGTTACCCTTCTGGAAACTGTTTCTTTCTATTTGAGTTCTTTCTTTCTTTATGTATGTCTTTATTTCTTTCTGTTTGATTGTATTTGCATCTGAATAATTTTCCTTTTATTCAAGGAACTCCCTTTAGTATTACTTTTAGTGCAAATCTTCTGGTAATGAATTCTTTGTTTTTGTTTGCCTGAAAATTCGTTTATTTTACCTTCATTTTAAAGGGTCTCTACTTTCAGCTTTGAGCACCTTCAATGTGTTATTTTATTATGTTCTGGCTTCCACTGTTTATGTTAAGTCAGCCTTTGCTTTTATTGTTGTTCCTTTGAAGTTAATGTGTTTTCCTTTGGATATATTTAAGATTTTGTCTTGTGTTTGTTTTTCAGCAGCTTTACTATGATGTGCTTATGTATAGCTTTTTTTAAAATTATTCTGCATGGAGTTTGCAGAGTGTCTTCAGTCTGTCTTTGGCTTGCTGTCTTACTCACTTTGGAATTTTCTTAGCTAATATTGTATTCTGTTCAATTTTCCCCTTTCTTTATGGGACTACAGTTATGCGTATGTTAGGTCAATTCACTCTTTGCATTCTTTTTTCCCTTTCTGTCAGTTTGGAGATTTCCTACTAAGCCATCTTCAAGTTCACTTATATCTTCTCTGTCCAGTATCCAGTTATACCCAATTATTGAGTTTTTAATTTTGGTTTTTGTATTTTTAGTGCTAAAATTTATGTAGATTCAAGTTCTCACAGTGTTTTCATCTGCTTTCTTGAGTGTGTTAATTATTATTACAAAATTCCTGTCTGACTCTAATACCTACATGTCCTGTGAGGCTATTTTTGTTTTCTGGTTTTTGATCCATTTGATCTTTTTTACTTGGATGTCTGGTAATATTTTATTAACATTGTGATGAAAAATTATTGAGGATCTAAATGGTAGTTATCTTTTTCCACATAAGATTTAATATTCTCAGGCGGGCAGTTAGAAAACATTGGTCACTTTGATTGATATGGTGTGAGGTTGAATAAAGGACAGTCAGGAAATTCTAGTAGCCTCACTCTTGGTGCAAAGCCTCTACTAAGGTTCCATTTGAAAGTTAGGAGTATTTACTAAGATGACTCTTCCTTGGAAAATCCTGAATTTCAAGTATTGTGAGGCTGATGAAAACTTCGCTTAGCTTTTTAGCTTCTTTGCAGCATCTTTTTGCTGAAGTTTCCTGAATTTCTGTCTATGCTGTTTATGATTCAGCACATTCTAGGAAAAGTTGAGCAGAAGAATGTTGTGTTCGTTTCTTGGAGTTTCCTTTTTTTTCTGGGATTCTCAATTCCTAGCTACTTTTGTAGTACAGAATTCCAATTTTTGTCTTCCCAATCCTGTGAGACTGGGATGCTGCTGCTTTCTCTGCCTGGCCTTTTGCCCTGTGCTGGTTATTGGCAAATACCTCAAGGGGGAATAGTAGGGGATCTTCTCAATGTGTTTCCCTTCTCTGAGGGATCTTAATCTTAGCCCCTCATGTCCTGGCTCTTGGTTGCTCTCCCTATGCCTTCAAATAGCTGGGGATTTAGGGATATTCTATATCACTTTTATAGTTGTTTTCAGTGGGAACGTTGGTCTGATACAGCTATTCCCTCATAGCTAGACCTAATTGCCTTTTCATTTTGTGTCTTGGTTTCATTTTTTGCTGTTTTGCGCTATAGGATCTCCAATTATCTCTCTCTCCTAGCTTTCTAATAGCTAAGAATAGCGAAAATTAAATACTTTAACTATGTTACTTACTTGGCACCATCAGCCAAGCAGTTGCTTAAGTCGGACATCTCTAGGAGCCATCCTTAATTCCTCTCTTTTCCTCATCTTCCCTCCTATCAATTTCAAAGTGTACCTGAAATCCATCCACTTCTCTCCATCTCCATACTACCATTCTAGTTCAAGCACCATCTCTTACCTGGACCACTGCACTAATCTTGAACTAATCCTACTTTTCATTCGCATTCCCCTGTAATACTTTGTCCAAAAATAGCTTGAGTGTTTCCATTGAAGAATAAATTTCCATACAATAAAATCACACACCCTTACCATGGCCCTTCAGAGTCCTACATGATCTGGCTCCTGCCTACCTCGATGATCTCATCTCATTTGATTTACTATGCTTCAGTTACACTGGCTTCCTCTCAGTGCCTCACACCTGCTGCAAGCTCATACCCCGACCTGGGCTGAGTCTTTGGACACACCAATCCCTTTGCTTAGGATGCTTCTCAGTATACTCCTATATCCTCTGTGCATGGGTTGTGCCTCTTAGCTTTCTTCTTTCCTCAGAGATACCTTTCCTGGTTTCTGTCTCAGGATCCTATTGAGCACTTAATTACACTTAGTAATTCATTCCTCCCCAGTAGGTGAGAGATTCCAGAAGGGTAGGCATATATTAATATATGTTTTATCTGCCACTATAACCAGTACTTAGTACGGGGCCTTTTGTATAGTAGGTTTTTCATAAATGTTTGTGGATTAAAGGAGTAAATGACTATTATAGGTACTGTGCCAAGCTCATTACCTGAAGCAGATTTAATCCTTCAAGAAGTTCTCAGAACAAGCCCATCAGGTAGGTAGGTGCTAGTGTTAACTGCATTTTACTGATGAGGAAAGTGAAGCTTAGTGATGTTTGATAATTTTCCTGAAGCCAACTAGCTAGGTGGGCTTTTTTGTGTTCTTGGATTTTTTTTACTTCTCTAACCTTTTGACCAATTTTCACCTTCTTTAGGTCATATCCTCTTTACTGTATCTTAAAGCCAATGGTTATGGATATACCAATATTCTGATATTTCAGCTTTAGTTTCTTGCCTTTGCTTAACATTTAATTAATTTTTAACATTTTAATTTTAAGGTTTAATTTAATAATTTCAGTGTTAATTTTAGCATTTGCTGAACATTAAGCCAAAATGTCAGAAAAGAAATTTGAAGTTTGTAATGGAAGTTGAGAAAGAGTTAACTGAGGTTTGGTGCCTTTAATAGGACTTCAGTGCTTGAAGTAGTGTGTACTGTATGGCTATCAGGTATTGCGAGTGATTTTTCAAGCTATAAAATCTCATTACTTTGTGACTGTAAGTAGAAAGACTACGCTATAATTAATTATATATGTGAATATATTTCGTATATATTTGAAGAAAACATTTTTGAGCCTTTTATACTTAAAGGACTGTTTAGTTATACAGATTTTAAATTTTAGCACTCAGAAAGACCAACAAAATTTCCTTTCCATATTAGGTATCATTTTTTTATCCTTACTTATTAGTCTACATGCAATAATTCTGTTCTTTTTATTTCTTTAGTCAGAAAATCAGCTATTAATAGTAAGCAGGGCGCGGTGGCTCCTGCCTGTAATTCTAGCACTTTGGGAGGCCGAGGCGGGAGGATTGCTTGAGCTCAGTAGTTCGAGAATAGCCTGAACAAGACGAGACCCAATCTCTATTAAAAAAATAGAAAAATTAGCTGGGTGTGGTGGTGCGCACCTACAGTCCCAGCTATGTGGGAGGCTGAGGCAGGAGGATCACTTGAGCCCATGAGTTTGAGGTTGTAGTGAGCTATGACAAGGCACTCACTGCAGCCTGGGTGACAGAGTGAGACCCTGTCTCCAAAAAAAAGAAAGAAAGAAAGAAAAGAAAATCAGCACTTAATCACACTAGTATTTGTGGAGCACCTCCTGTATGGTAGGCACTTTTTTAGGTTTTAGTGTACAGTGGTAGATGAAACAGACAAAATCCCTCTCCTAATAGAGGTTACATTTAAGTAGTAGGGATACAGACACTCAACAGAATAGTAAGTAAAATATGTAGTATAATATATTCAATGGTGATAAGTGCTACAGAGAAAAATAAAGCAGGAAAAAGGGGTTGGGAAGTGCTGAGAATACGCGAGTACGTGCGGGTTGTTCAGTTTTAACCAGTGTGACCAGGGAAGGGCTCACAGCGATGTTGGTATTTGTGCAGGGGCCTGAAGGAGATGTGGAACGAGCTGCATAGCTGTCTGGAGAATTGTCTTCTGTGCAAGGGGAATAGTGCCTCATTTGATTTCTTTGTTCTTTTTCAATTTCATTCTTTCTTCTGCCAGTCCCTTAAATTTTTGTGTTTCTTGTGGGTTTTGTTTCCTGTCCTTTCGTGTGATCTAAGTGATCTCGTCATCTGTCTCACTAATTTGGGCAACAAACATTTTTGGATGCCAGTGTACTAGATGGATCCTGTCAATAGTCAGAGCCAATCATTTTTCTTTAACATCTCTCAAATAAATTTCCTCTTCATCTCCACTGTCTTCAACCAGGTCTCTATCCAGATGTCTTTTTCCTTTAATTATCCACTACTGTCTGCCAGATATTTCCCAGGTTTATCTTTTGAAAGCACAGATCTCATTATTCAACTATTCTACTTAATAATGGCTACCTATCACTCACAGGCTAATCCAGGCCAAGCTCCTTACCATGGTAGCATTTAGGTTCTTGGCAGCTTGGCTGCAATCCAGCCCTATCTCCTGCTGTTGCCTTCTTGTGTGTACCCTGTGTTTGAGTTGCAGTGACCCCTTGCTTGTCTTTCTGCTAACCCTCATGCTTCTCTCTTTCATCCTTGCACAGCCTGCCCATTCTGCTTAGAGTACACCTCTTCTCTCTTTCTTGCCCCATTTGAACCTCAGACTTGTCTTCAACTGCAGTGTTAAATTTCTTGGTAATGTCTTATGACTTTGTCAGGCACTTAGTCACTATAAGTATAGCACATGCTGGGAGCTCTAAACCAAAAGTGACAGTTGAGGCAAAACTGTCTCCGGGAAGGGATCCAGAATGGCAGGATAGCTCTTTCCATCAGGAGTTGCCAGCCGTGTAAAGTACCAACTCCAGAGGGATAGACCTGACTAAATCCTGTTCAGGTGTCAGCATTTCTGGTTCTGATGATCCAGGGATTTGTAGGCAGTGGTCAGTCTCAGTATTATTTGCCATCATAATGCCTGATGAACAAGGCCAAGTCTGTGGAGAAGGTAGATTATAGTAGCTAGATAAAAGGATTGGAATCCTAACTAACTGGTCTGGCATTCGGAGCTGGGCCACAGAATCAATTGCTTTCTCTTAAATATTATTACCTCTATCACTTGTAAATATTGTTATCTGTTTCCCCCACTGGACAGACTATGTACTCTTTCAGGGCAAAGAGAGGTCTTACCTTTCTGAACCCTGTACTAGCACAGTGCCTAGTACATAGAGAATACTCAATGAATGTTGAATTAGTACTGTAGCTCTGTCCAATAGCACTTTGTGCAAGGAGGGGAATTTATTGTGTTACTCAACAAGGTTATCTTCTAGCTACATGGGGCTAGTGAGTACCTGCAGTGTGGCTAGTGTGACTGAGGAATTGAATTTTTAATTTTATTTAATTTTAATCAATGTAAATGAGAATAGCTATATGTGGCTAGTGGCTACTGTAATGGACGATGCAATAATGTAGTTTATATAAATAATTAATTCTCTCAGTAGGCTAAATAGATCTCTGCCTTTTTTAGTCTTTTTTGGCTTATATTCCAAGTAGTCCCAGATTGCTAAGCTTTTGGTTTTACTTTTTGTGATCTTTCTGTTTTTTTTCTCTTAATGTCAGCATCTATTTTTTCGTCTATCATTGTGTAAGCTATCATCAGCCATTCTTTTTTAACTTTTCTGATTTTAGTCTACTGTCCTATAGAATGGCATAATCAAGCTTGTAGAATTATCTTCCTAAAAACAGCAAGTAATATAGGAACCTTGGAGTCATCTTTGAACTCTCCTTAACTCCAGTAAGAATAGGAAATTAGCCTTCAGGAAAGAAGAGACAGTTAAAAAATAGAAATTAGTGTGGACATTCAGTTGAAGGAAAAATAATATCAATGTGGGATTAGATGAGTTCACTAAGGGAGGGAGGATAGCTGAAGGTACAGTGCTTCTATTTGGGGGCAGGGGAATAAAACAGTGAGAAAAGGAACAGAGTTGTAGGAAAATCAATTGGGAAAAAAAAAATCTGGGTTGTCATGGAAGCTGTCCAAGGAGAAACTCAGGAAGGAAGAGTGGTCAGCAATGGCAGGTATTGCAGGGAGGGCTAAGTCCATTTCGTATAATTTGGTAAAGGCTCTATGGGTCTTAACACATTGTTAAATATTTTGATGTGTTCAAAACAGTGTTTTCAATATAATTCTTGTAGTTTTCTTCCATATTGATGTACCAGGCATAGAAGGACTCAGTATATACACTTTTTTTTGGAAGTCATAATTTTTCCATTTTTTTGTCTGTATCTACCTTTTCCCAGCCCTTTCTAATTGTCAAAATATTTTGCTATGTTACTGTGTATAATCTGGGCAAGCATTCATAGTACTTGCTTTTTACTCTGAAATTGATCCTTTTTAAACACAGGCGAATTTCTCTGTTACCTAATAGGGTTGCTAGTTCAGTAGCAACCATTCAGTTCATGTTTTGATGCAGCGTTTACTAAGAGATGTTGTTTCTTGTTCTCCATAGCCAGAGAAAGACAGTTTTACTAAAAAAGTGGGACATCTTGGCTTTCAGAGGTGCTGTCAGATTCCCAGCTGGCATAGGAAGGAAGCAAATGGCTCTTTCATTCCCCGGAGTACTGTCTACCTTATCCCTTTGGGACTTAGGACGGGCAGCCAAGAAAAATAAAAAATTGGGAAAACATTTTCCCTAACTGTCTTTATTCTGGGTTCACTCCTGAGTTGTGCATACTGCAGAGTGCAGACTAAGCTTATTATGTTTTTGTTTTTCAGATTATGCCAACCATGAGTCATTTCTGGAAGAAAGAAATGCTTATGCATCTCATTTTCCAACTAGAACCACTAGATAGACAGCTAAAGTCTTCCTAGAATAGTTCAAGGGGCTATCCCAGGATGGGCAAATGGGATAGCAGTCTACCCTGCAATTGTAAAGCCCTTTGCTTGTTTCCCAGGTGACTTGAATAACTTAGGTAAGTTATAATTTTACCTAAGAAATACACCAGAGATAACCACAGGTGCAAAAGAGAGGTGTTCCCAAATAGGTGCTTCAGATATTACAAAGACAGGAAAAATTGTACCCACTTCCACTCTTTTGAAAATATAGTATGTATGTGGTCATATGTTATTATTTTTAGCTAGCAGGGTAACTTTCCTAATTTCAGGAATCCCTAACTTATGATGAGCTGTATAATTATTTATTTATTACACTGTAATAATAATAGAAATAAAGTGCACAATAAATGTAATGTGCTTGAATCATCCTGAAACCATGCCCCTCCCTCCCTCCCCCACCACCGTCCGTGGAAAAATTGTCTTCCATGAAAACAGTCCCTGGTGCCAAAAAGGTTGGAGAACACTGTAAAACATCCTTGCCTTAATCTTTAATATTTTTTAAAATAACATAAGGAATTTCTTATAAATTTATAACAATTTATATAAATGTAATGTAACTTAAACTATTTAAAATAGTATTTTTTAAAATCAACTTTTTAGAAGGAAAAGTAATAATTATGCAATATCAAATAGGTTGATGTGATTGCCACTCAGCCGTAGATGAAATGAACTTATAGATGAACTTATCCTCCATAGTAAAATGAATGACATTCAGCCCTTCTATGATCTCTCAGTGTACTTGACCAGTGGTTCCTAAAGAGAAGTGTTTATGTGGCTTGTCCCATTTTGCCTTTTGGCCGTATTCTAGTCATTTTATCTGTATGCATTTAAAAATCTAAACTTAATGTTTTGTTTATTGTTTTTTTTAATTTTGTAACTAATTAGAAAAGCAATAGGATTATTGTAAAATTTATAAAATAGAAAATATTTTAAAGAAAATATCACTTAAAAAGTTCTATTTCTTGGATATAAATACCCTTAATATTTTTGCTTTCTACTCTCTAGACTTTTTCTGTGTTTGATATATGTAGGAGAGAGAGAGAGAGAGAGAGTGTGTGTGTGTGTGTGTGTGTGTGTATATGTGTGTATATAGTTGATGATTCATTTTGAAATGTTCTAATTTGGGGAGGTCTTTCTTAAAGATCAAATTTAATTGTGTGTCCATTTGTAGGCGGTTTACATTCATTCGTAAGAAAACTTTTAGGCCTTGATATTTTCCAAAGGATAAAATAAGCTTCTTTTTAACACAGCATACATATCTATATAGTTTCTTTTTTAAAATGCTGTCTTTCTGGGGATTCTGTAGAGTCTGATATGGTTTTGCCAGTAACTAGAAACTTCTTTTAAAATTTTAATTCAATAGTTCCATCAAAAAGTAAAGTAAAAACTCACCTGAACCAGACTTTTTCAGTAGAATCAAAAGGAGGAGGGGTTTGATTTTATTAATATTAGAGATTTGCAGGAATGCTTATTTTAAAATCTTTTTCATCTCACAAAAGGACTCTTTTGTTTTTAACCTTTCTCCCCTCCAGTCACCACTTTGCCTTATCCTATTTCTAGGTTTGAAAGTACATATATGGTATCTGTATACATCTCTATAATACACAAGATTTTTAAAAAGAATCTTATAATTTAAATTTTATTTACTTCCTCTTTTACCTGTCAAAAGTAAATAAGGTAAAACCAAATCTTTAACTGTACGATTTATAAAATTTATACATACAGTTTACTTGAAGTCACATTTGCGTAAAGTTCATTGACTGAGTTCAGTGTCTGCTAATTTATAAACTACTTCGCCTGCCAGATAGTCTGCCAACCAGGGCAGCATATTCCAGTGATTGTATTGTTAATTATGTCAGAATTAAGAACCTCAACACCTTTTCAAAGTCCTTAATCAGAGCAGGTTTTTGCTTCTTCTAATTTAAGTAATATAACAAAAGGCTTTAAAAGACCAGTTGCAGTCACCTGGCAACCACTTATAATAAAGTGGTTCTTAATTACATTTAAGTTCCTTGAGAGCCACTGTTAATTGATGATTCTATTTGGGGGATTTATGTGCAATTTGGGGGATTTATGGGCAATCAGATAATTCAGATTATGTATTTCTTTTTTTTTTTTTTGAGACAGGGTCTTACTCTGTTGGCTGGATTAGACTGCAGAGGCCTGAATCATAGCTCACTGCAGCCTCAAACTCATGGGCTTAAGTGCTCCTCCTGCCTCAGCCTAAGTAGCTGGGACTACAGGCACATGCCACCACACACAGCTAATTTTTCCATTTTTTTTTAATAGAGATTTTGTCTTGCTCTTGCTGATCTCAAACTCCTGGCCTCAAGCAGTCCTCCCATTGGCCTCCCAGAGTGCTAGGATTATAGACATGAGCCACTGTGCCCAGCCTTAGATTATGTATTTCTTTACAAAGTCAGTAGAACACCATAAACCAAAAGTAAGTTTAAAGAAAGTCAAAATTTTTATATGGACTTGTACTAGAGAAATAAAAAGCAAGTAAAAGGTTTTTTATTGGCATACTAAACTTTGCTACCTGTGGAATACATACTCAATGAATAAATGATATACATGGAAAATGTTAGAAAACGCAACCAAAGAAGTTAGCATGTTCTTTAGGGAAGGACAATGTCTTCATGTTCCAGGTGAAATTTAGTATCTGCAAAGCAATAGTAGCCCAGTCTTTTATTTTAGAGGCTTTAAAGTTAGATCTACCAATAAATTTTTGCAAAATGGCTGCAAACATCCGGATTCTTGAGCAATTCGATCAGTTACCCAAAAACAGAGATTACTATGAAATGACATAGTACAACTGTAAACAATAAATCCAAGTTTAGTCCTGGTGTGTGTACAGCTTTGCTATGTCATGAGGAAGGTATTTTATTTTTCTCTGTGGTGAATTTAGTGTACTAAATCAAACAGATATATTTAACCTACAAATGATAGGTTAAAAATTGTAAACATATTGAAACACTGCTCAGATTTCATAGTCTTTTATAACAAGGTCCTTTGGTACTTAGTAAGCTTTCTTGTCTTGTTTGTATTATTTTCAATAATTAGATATGATTTAGCTAGCTAGTGCCGAGGTGGGTACTATTCTAAGTGTTTCACACGTACTAACTCAAGATTTCCCTTCAATGCTATGAGCTAGGTATTATTATTATGCCCATTTTACAGATAAAGAAGCTGAAACATGGAGATTTTTAAGCACTTTGCTGGTTACTGGTGGAGCCAGGATTCAAATATAGGCCTTCTGTTTTCAGAGCCTATTACATGACAGTGTAACATCTCTAAAATTCTGGGAAGATGTATTGTGCTATTAAATATTGTGTGTACTATGTATATTAGAAATGAGGCAATTCATTTTATATATGCATGTGGTAAAATTATAGAGCAAAAAGGCAGCGTTCATTTAACAAATAGTAGCAAATAAGCAGAAGGGTCAACCAAGGGTGTCATGGTCATAACCCAGTGTGTTGATTGGAGCAATGTCCATAGTTAGTTCTTTAGAATTAAAGAACAAAAGTATACTGGAAGATAAGTCAAGGGGAAAAAAAGCTTGATATAATATTTTAAAATGTGTAACACTATTTCAAATATAGGAACCATGAGTGAAAAATAAACTCCAGCATCTCAAGGAATCTGGGGAGTATCCTGAACCCGGAGTTCATTCTGTGTATGTTACCATAAAACGTCTGAGGACTTCTCAGTGAGATTCTGTTAATCTCCGGTACATCTCTTTTTCAGGTTCACTAACATACTACTATCACGAGGAACTTCATTAGGCAAGCTTTTTTCCAGAAAAGAAATACAATATCTTGTGTTGAAAGTACTGCAGTGAGTTAAGAGACATTGTTAGGCTTATGCAAACACCGTAAATCATCCTGTAAAGCTTTTACATTTCTAAAGTTCTTTACATTTTATCCTTCTCACTCAAACGTATACAGAAGTAGAGATAATATTATAATAAAACCCCCATGTATCCATATCTCAGTTTCAACAATTAGGAACTCATGGTCAATAATGTTTCATCTGTATTTGTACCTGCATGGCTTGCTCTTCCTGGATTGTTTTGAAACAAATCCTACATACATCACTCATAAATATTTCCAGATGTGTGTGTGTATGTATATAACCATAATACTCTTATTCACACCTTAAAAATTAGCAGCAATTTGCTAATATTAAACATACAGATATAGAGCATATAAAGGCAAATTATTATGCTCTATCTTTTAGCAATTTCAAATGAAAGCATTGAAAAGTTAACACTGCAAAAAATGTGTTTAGCATTAAAGTGGTTTTTGTCCTATAAACATTGAGAAGGCGAGAAGGCATGGGAAAGTTCTTTTTTAATCTTGTTTGAGATAAGAGTCTTAAATGTCTTGGTTTTTCAGTCTTACACTAAAAAAAGTAAAAAAAAGTGTCACTTTTCTTTCAGAATATACAAATTGTTATACATTGGCCACTCATGCTGAGCACAAGCACACTTGTGAAATGTATACTATGTGAAGTAAGAGCTTAAAATAATGTAACAAACTGTATTTTGAAAGGCTAGAAAAACTGCTTTAACGTTTAAAAATAGTTCTTAGAGAAATATCCTGCAGGAGATTGATTGGCTTTAATTTGAGAAATCATTAGGTTTCTGTCTTTTTCGTTGGAAGGAAAAGGAAGAAAATAGGTATTTGTATACCTCTGGTCGAGTGACCTAAACAGGTTTCTTTTTCCTTTGCTCTGTAAAAGATTAGTAGTTATTTAAATAATTGATGTTAAGTGTCTCTGAGTTCCTGTGGTTTGAAGGCTTTGCAGATATTAACTTTCTCTTCCTGACTGAAAAGGATGTGTGTGATAGTGCCTTTTTTTCCTTAGTCAGTCTAAGTTTAGACTTCTTGGTCATGAATTAGAGAATATGTGAAGGAGAGGTAGAGTGTGACTGTCTTCTTCTTTTTCACTGCTTTTGCTGCTGAACTTGCTTTTTTCACTCCTTGGTGTGGTTAGGGGTAAACGCCGAGCTAAATGCTGGTGTAATGCAGCTTCTAAGCCAGAGCATTTGCACATAGTATGTTCTATACCAGGGACTTGAAACAAGGACTAAAATAAAATTTCTGAATGAACCACGTTAATTTGCTAAACTAGCAGCTGCATCAAATGTTTGCCATCAGTTTAGGCTAGAACAAGTTATTTTCTATAGCTCAACTAAATAAAAACAAGTTTAAAACATTCTCTGGATCAAATTTTGAATCCTTTTTCTGTTTTTTTTTTGTTGTTGTTGTTTGTTTTGTTTTCTCTTTCCATCGTACTGAGTAATGAATCCTTGCTTTCTCTACAGAGAAAGCATTTGTCTGTGTCTGGTTGCCATTTATCCAGCTCCCTGCTCTCCCATATATCAGAATCCTGACCCGGTTTGGGACTGGAGTAGGGATTGGCCACATGCACAAGTTTCTACAAGCAAGCATGCATGTACATGTGAATTTGTACTGAAGTATTTTATTTAACAAACTTGTTTTCAACATTTCTCTTCTGCTAATTGGAATTTGTTTTATCTATGATTACTTTCTGCTTCTGAAGTTGGATTATGAATTGCATTTTAAAAAATCAAAAACCTTCAGAAACCTTGTCCTTTCTAACACATTTAAGCTGTTTTACTTATGGTCCCTTTCCTGTTCCTCCCCTGACCCATTCTCTCATTCCCATCACCTCAACCAGCTTTATCATCATAACCCTACACCTCTTCCCCTGCCAAACAGGGAGGGGGCTAAGCAGTGATTCAAACATTAGAGCAAGCCTGCATAACTTAAACCATATTTTAAAAAATTCAAGGTTTCTGTTGCCTATATATCTGTCAAGCAAGAGGCAAAGAGAGGAACTGAGGTTTAGTTATTACAGTTTATATTTTCATCTTAAACCTGTAGCATACTGAGCTATAATATATTAACTAGTAGCTCTTCCCCATAATGACATTCAAATTCTAAACTAGAAATGTTTTTGTTCATTCATTTCAGAATGGATAAAATGTAGCAGATAAGAAATTAATGTATTTACCCACTACACATGACTTTATCTATTTATTATAGAAAGAGTCTCTTGTTCCATCACCCCTGCTACAGTGCAGTGGTGTCATCATCATAGCTCACTGCAACCTCAAGCTCCTGGGCTCAAGGCAGTCCTCCCACCTTGGCCTCCCAGAGTGAGGCGTGAGCCATCATATGACTTTGAAGGTTGAGATGGTTTAGTATTTAGCACTGGAACTTGGAATTGAACAGTCCCCGGCACAAAATGTCCAATGATAAAGAGGAAACAGCATAGCAGCACTGACATGGTTTTTGTCTTTGGGGGATTGTTGCATGTAACCAAGATAACTTGTGTTCCACATCTTGAATCAAGATATGGTAGGCAACCCGTAATTTACCCAGCAGTTATCAGTACAGTACAGTACAATACATAAGACCAAGGAAATAGCAAAGGTCTCCAAACAGCAAAAATATTACACCAATTCCTGTAACCAAATTTATAAACTTTAATCCTAGAAGATTTCCTGAGTTCATCATTGAGGGTATATTTACTTCTATTTTAGACACATTTGCTCTAATTTTAAACAGTTTAAAACTGATGATCTCAGCCCATGGTAAGATTTGTTCAGATAGTCCCAACAGCTTCTATGGTAAAAACTCCTTCTTAATATTACTAGGTCATTAAATATGAAATGTCCAATTTCAAATCAGAAGTTTAGTTTATTATATCTCAAACAAGAAGCAGTACAATTAATCAAAGTATGCACCTCAGCTATCGACACAGTTTTGCCATCTTAATATTAGCTCGTTTATGCCAGCAGCGAAGAAGCATGGAGAACAAGTCTTGATGAAATCGCGAAAGATGTTCTCTACAGCTTGTTAAGAACTGGGTATTTTTCCATGTAAGAATTGGTCCAAAGCCTGGAAGAAATGGTGGTCAGTTGGTGCAAGGTCTGGTGAATACAATGGATGACAGAGGATTTCCAAGTCCAGCCTCTATAGTTGGAGCAGCATTATTTGTGCAACATGTGGTCCAGTGTTGTCTTGCAAGAGGTTCAGCCTGTCTCAGTTGACCATTCTTGGCTGCTTAATTGCAGGCATCCTTGTCATTTCATCCAATTGGCTAAAAAGTACAGTGAATTGTGAACACTCATATCTGTCATATACATTGTAGTAGACATCCGCTGTAATCGATTGACCAGGTTTCATGAAGCTGCAGTGGATAATACCAGTGCTGGACCACTAAACAGACACCATTAGCTTTTTTGGATGAATATTTGGTTTTGGACTGTGTTTTTGTCACTTCATCTTTATCCAAGCTGAATGCTTGCGATTGCCAGAAAGAATCTGTTTTTCATGACATGTAACAATACGGTGTAGAAATGGTTTGCCTTTGTGTTGTGACTCCAAAGAAAAGCAAGCTTCAACACTATGGTTCTTCTGACGCTTGTTTAATTGATGTGGTACCCACCTATCCAGCCTCTTTACCTTGCCGATTTGTTTCAAGTGGTCCAGTATTGTTGGAATAGTAACATCAAACCTTGCTGCTAATTCACCTGTAGGTTGAGATGGATTTGCTTCCACTACAGCTTTTAGCTCATCCTTATCCACCTTGGTCTCAGGTTACCCAGGTGACTCATTTTCAAGATTAAAATCACCAGAAGGGAACTTCTCAAACTGTTGATGTACTGTGTGTTCATTAGCCACATCCTTCCCAAACACTTCATTGATATTCCGAGCTGTCTGTGCTGCATTAGTTTCACGATAGAACTCATATTTGAAAATAACACAAATTTTTGATTTATTCATCATTTCACAAAACTTGCTCTAAAAAAATATTTGAAAGATAACCACAAGCCAAAACGTGTGTTTGAAAGGCTGAGGATGTACCTTCACAATAAAAATAAAACAAGAACTGTCAGAATGAAATATCAGAGATATCAGCTGTCAAACTTAGTACTTAAGGAAGTCATGGACATTTCATACTTAATAACCTAAATAGTTGGTTCCAAAAGTAAATTCCCTAAACTCCATGATTATATTCCCTAATTTAGTGAATTTCTTCAGTACCACGTTGCTTTAATTAAGGGGAAGAAAGAACTCTACACAAAGTTACATAATAGGAATATTAACATTGTTAAATAATACAATCGTAATATATTTACAGAGTGTTTTCCAGTTAAAATGCTTTCATTTATATTCTTATTAAAACATGGATTAATTCTTCTAAGTTAGAGTCTGCTAACAATGAAAAAAATAAATCCTCAAAAGCTGGCAGAATTCCTAGCATAGCATCCTGAAAGTTTAGGGAAAAATATCCCCGAGCAGCTACCTAATATGTCCTAAGGGTGTCATTGTGTGATAAATGATATTTATGATGACTCCTTGCAGAAACTGATTATTTGCTAGATATTGAAAGGTGCTAAACTCTCCTACATTAGAAATGTATCTATTGTTCAACTGTTCATTCACAAGTTGAGGTAGCTCTGCTCCCCCCTCCCCCAAAGCTAAGATAGTGCTGTATAAATTCAGTTCCTTCATTGCAGTAGGGGAGTTCTCCAGACTTCTTATATTGAGTGCTTTTCTGTTTGGATTGGAATCTGTTTAATCCCTGTGAATGGCATAGCCAGTTGTTTCCCTAGATATGGAAACTCATCTAGTAACATGGACAGATTTCTAGGCAATTTGGGAAGCACACTGAGAATTTCCATAAAATGTCAGTAATATTGCCTGAAGTTGGGTTTTATGTTTTAGTCTGGGACGATAATACACATTTGAGAATACAGTGGCATTCAGAAGAGCAAGAATAAAATGAGGGGTTTTTTGTTTGTTGGTTTGGTGTTTTAGTTTAGTTGTGGGTTATATATTTCTTGGCTTCTAGCCTTCACAAATTTATTTTTCAGGAAGTTAATTAGCAAATTTCTAACTTAGATAAAGTAATTTTAATATTGATATCTTTCATCATTGTGGGTTGGTAGTTCATGGTCATTTCCCAAAGTATGTGTATTTATCATTTTATAGTATCCAGATTAGAGGATCTCAAAAGTTTAAAGCAGATTTATTATGAGATATTTTCCCCCATTCACTTCCCACCTGACTGTCTTCTATTTGAAATCTCAGCTTTGGAATCTCTTTCTCTGGGACACTGTCCCAGACCTTGGTAAATCTGTTTCGGTTCTCGCTACGTGCCCCAGTGACACAGGATTTCTGTCACAGTACTTGATCACACTGGATTGACATTTCAGTTGCCACTGTGTTTTGCCTAGAGTTAGGCCAGTTCATCTGGGTTGGGAACTAATACAGTAATAATGTTCTTTAAATATTTGCTCAAGATGTATTGAATGTAAGAGGAATAAACTGATTTTCTTTTTGTAACATTTCTATATAGAAACAAATACCTTGCTAATTCATTTCTGTTGACCAATGTAGGGTCAGTTTTCTAAAAATAATTAGATAAAACATTTCCCAAGTTTTGGTAGCTTTAATTCCTGTTTTTAATTTCTTGATTTTTCTGAACCAGTTTTCTAGAGAGTGTTTAAAATTAGATAATAAAATTTATTAATTCTGGTAAAAATTATGTTGTTCAGTTTTGGCACTTCAGCTGCATGCAGCCACACATGGCCAGCATATTCCAGTGGTGCTTTAGTGTACCTTCTGTATGTGTTTTTCTAGACAACAGCACATCTGGGTCATACTTTGTGGTCTAATGTCTAATGTATCTAAACCCTAGCACGTAGGCTATGAGAGCTTGGAACTTGTACATCTTACTAAACCTTATATCTTGGGCCCATTACAGTGCTAATGTCAAAAGAGTATTATAGTTTTTCTCCCCTTTACACATGTGCAAAATTTCTCTTGGCATCTCAGAAGTAAAATTTTTATCATTGTTCTTTATTACATAGTTGGTATATATCTCTGTGTATTAAATGATTATTTGTGTTAACAGTGGAAACTTTTAGCATGCTGTCATGTTGTTTCCATGAATTCCTTTTCTAGATTAAGTTTCTGTTTGGTAGAATATAAATGTTTTCCTTGATAACATCTGTAAACTAGCGGGCAGGCTCAGTTTTAGTTAAGGACTGCAAAGTAAAATATGTAACTGCTGAAAGATCTTGTTGCTTTTGTTTTAATTTAAGATAATTAAAACAACCTTATTTATTATATTGGCTGCAAAAGATAATTTCACAAAATCTACAGCAAAATAACATTACATACTCTTTTAGAAAAAGAAAAGATTCTAAATTGGACCTAAAACTATTGTTTCTTCTTAGGTTAGATCTAATGACTAAGAATAGAATTAACTGGACCAGGCACAGTGGCTCAGGCCTGTAATCCTAGCTCTCTGGGAGGTCGAGGCTGGAGGATTGCTTGAGCTCAGGAGTTCAAGACCAGCCTGAGGAAGAGCAAGACCCCGTCTCTACAAAAAATAGAAAAATCAGCCAGGCCTGGTGGTGCACGCCTGTAGTCCCAGCTACTTGGGAGGCTGAGGCAGGAGCCCATGAGTTTTAGGTTGCAGTGAGCTATGATGATGCCACTGCACTCTGCCTGGGGTGGGGAGGGAGGGAAGGAAGGAAAGAAGAAAGGAGGGGAGGAAGGGAGGATGGAAGGGAAGATAGAAGGGAGGAAGCTCTCTTGAGTAAATTCAAGAAGCCTGATTTGCCTTCCTTCTTTCGTAACTCTGAACATTATTTCATTAGATAATCAGAACACTGTCACTAATATTCACCAATAAAATATTTTTCTTCTGAGGATTTTCATTTTATTTCACAAATGGCTCTGGCACTTCTCCCCCAGAGCATATGAGAGGATTGTTGTTTAAAGGTTGCTTTTATTTTCATTGAAAAGGGTAAATTATGCAAAGTGAATTAGAAAATGGCAATTTGAGGAATTGAATACAGTCATTCCTTAGTATGGGGGGCAGATTTGGTTCCAGGATAACCCTCCATACCAAAATCCATGGATGTGCAAGTCCCTGATATAAAATGATGTGATATTTGCATAAATCTGTGCACATCCTTTTGTATACTCTAAATCTCTAGATTATGTACAATACCTAATACAATGTAAATGCTATATAAATAGTTGTTATGCTGTATTGTTTTTTATTTTTGTTATTTTTATTTATTTTTTTGGCAAATTTTTCAACCAGTGGTTGGTTGAATTTGTGGATCTAGAACCCACAGATAATGAGGGCCACTGTACAACTTTTTATATTTTACTTAAATTAAATAAGTTAGCCTTTGCCATAAGTTGTTTTAGTGTTTATCTAGGCTTTGGTTTTTTAATTGAAGATAACGTTATCCCTTGTTGGAAAATAAGATTAATGACTTTCAAAAAGGGAAAATAAGATAGAAACTATGATTGGGCTTGCTGTAGAAGTGTTCTTTGAAATTCTATATAATTACTAAAGTTTGGCTATAATTTGACTCCCAGCAAGGCAAAAAGAAATACCTGACCAACAATAAGATTAACAGTGTTGATAAAATCAAACTATTCTAGTTGATTAGGAAAAAGATTTTTTTCCCCGACACCGAAATCTGAGAGAAATTTCTTACATGAGCCTTTATAAAGAAGGCATTGAATAAGTGACTAGCTCTCTCCAAGTAAATGTAATAGGGATGTTGAATGACGTAACTATTAGTCACAACTGGGTAAAAGTGATTCTTTAGAGAACAGCCCTGTCCAATAGAAATACAATACAAACAACATAGTAATTTTAAATTTTCTAGTAGTCACGTTAAAAAGTTAAACAGGTGAAATTAATTTTAATAATATATCTAAATCCAATATATTCAAAATATCTCAACATGTAATCAATATAAATTATTAATGGTATTTTACCTTTTTTATACTAAGTCTTCAAAACCTAGTGTGTATTATTAATATTTCTGCCTACAGCACATCTCAGTTCAGATGTTAAGTTTTCATCAGAAGTAGTCTGTATTTTTCTTTTCTTTTCTTTTTTTTTTGTGCATATGGGGATCTCGCTGTGTTGCCCAGGCTGGTCTCGGACTCCTTACCTCAAGTGATCCTCCTGCTTCAGCCTCCTAAGATGCTGAGATAACAGGCATGTGCCATGCCCGGCTGTATTTATACTTCATAAAATTTACAGTTAAAAAAGTAAATTTATATACCGAAGTTTCAAACATACTTAAATTTTCTAGGAACTGAATCTCACATACCACTTCTTAAATTTAATTTCAAGTGCCTAATAACCACATATGGACAGTAGCTACTATATTGAACAGTGTAGTTCTAGAATATCTAGAGTTAGAAAAACCTTATCTAGGAGTACACATCAAAATCACCTTATGCTTTCAACATATATGATCTTGGAAATGATTCAGTGTATCTGGGGTGGTGTCTTGGCATATGTATTTTGGGAAAGTTTCCCAAATATATTCTGATTTACACTCTTGGCTAAGGATCATTGCTTCAGAAGAGAAAATGAGCTGCATGTACTTAATGTAACCAAGAGTAGTAATTCTTGCAACTAGACTTTTGATAAGAGTTCAGCAGTAAGAGCCCCAAGTACAAGTATTCAACATTCCCAGCTTGAAAATTCTTAGAATTGAATTTTGAATTGGCTAAATCCTGTGCCAATTTGAAAGAGAAGGTTATATGGGAAATAAATAATGGTGAGACTGTCAACTAATGAATAAAATTGTGGACTTCAAGAAAATCTCTATGACCCCTTGGAGAGGCTTCTTAAGGGATACAGGATTTAAGCTAAGCCTTTTAAAAATTGCTAAGATTTAGATGGGAGAGCATTCCAAGTATGGGAACATTAGTACAATTTCAGCCTGTATTGGAGAAGAAATTTTGGAGTAAGATGGAAAGCCAGAGTAAGGGAAAAATTTTTGTTTATTAAGAGGGCAGCATGAAGACACTTGGATATTTGAGGGAAGGTAGGGGAGTTTATCAGTTACGCATGCTTTTGGCTGCAAAAAAACTGAAAAAACAAAACAAAAAAACCCAACCCTAACTAATAGTGACTTTATCACTAAAGACATTTAATTATCTTGCATAGTAAGAAATCTGGAGAAAGACACTCTGGCTAGTGTAGCAGCTTAAATACCACGTAAATGCTGATTACTCCCAATTTGTATTTCTGGCCCAAACTTTCTCCTCGAAATTCCTTAATCATATAGC
>RJWJ010017557.1:0-32800 GCA_004363605.1 Indri indri | reverse complement strand
GTCCAGAGCTCAGGAGTTCGAGACCAGCCTGAGCAAGAGCGAGACCCCGTCTCTACCAAAAATAGAAAGAAATTAATTGGACAGCTAAAAATATACATATAGAAAAAATCAGCCGGGCATGGTGGCACATGCCTGTAGTCCCAGCTACTCGGGAGGCTGAGACAGTAGGATTGCTCGAGCCCAGGAGTTTGAGGTTGCTGTGAGCTAGGCTGACGCCACGGCACTCGCCCCAGGCAAGAGAGTGAGACTCTGTCTCAAAAAAAAAAAAAAAAAAAAAAAAAGAAAGCATTCCCCTTAAGAACCAGAACAAGACAAGGATGCCCACTTTCACCACTTCTATTCAACATAGGACTGGAAGTTCTAGCCAGGGCAATCAGGCAAAAGAAATAAAGAGCATACAAATCCGAGAAAGAGGAGCTCAAACTATCCCTGTTTGTTGACCACATGATCTTAAATCTAGAAAGCCCTAAAGACTCCACCAAAAGACTCCTAGAACTGATAAATTCAGTAAAGTCTCAGGTTACAAAATTAATGTATGCAAGTAGCATTTTTATATACTAATAACAATCAAGTTGAGAGTCAAATCAAGAACTCAATGCCATTTATAATAGCTGCAAAGAAAATAAAATACCTAGGAATATAATTAACCAAGGAAGTGAAAGATCTCTATGATCAGAACTATAAAATGCTAATGAAAGAAATCATAGATGACACAAACAAATGGAAAAACATCCCATGCTCACAAATTGGAAGAATCAACATTGTTAAAATGTCCATACTGCTCAAAGTGATTTATAGCTTCAATGTAATTCTCATCAAAATACCAATGTCATTTTTCTCAGATTTAGAAAAAACAATCCTAAACTTCATATGGAACCAAACAGGAGCCTTAATAGCCAAAAGCAATCCTAAGCAAAAAGAAAAAATCTGGAGGCATCACATTACCTAACTTCAAATTATATTACAAGGCTATAATAATGAAACCAGCATGGTACTGCTACAAAGGTAGACACACAGACCTTTGGAACAGAGTACACGACCCAGAAATAAAGCCATATAGCTACAAACGACTGGTTTTTGACAAAGCAGACAAAGACACACACTGGGGAAAGGTTGCATCATTCAATAAATGGTCCTGGGAAAACTGGATAGCCACATGCAGAAGAATAAAATTGGATCCCTATCTCTCACCACATACAAAAATTAACAAGATTGATTAAATGTAAGACCTTATACCATAAAAATTCTTGAAGAAAATGTAGGAAAACTCTTCTGGACATCGGCCTAGGCAAAGAATTTATGACCAAGACCCCAATAGCAAATACAACAATAATAAGAATAAATAAATGGGACTGAATTAAACTAAAAGTTTCTGCACAGCAAAGGAAATAATCAGTAGAGTCAATAAACAACCTAAAGAATGGGAAAAATATTTATAAACTATACAGCCAACAAAGGACTAATATCCAGAATCTACAAAGAACTCAAACAAATCATCAAGAAAAAAAACAAATAACCCTGTCAAAAAGTAGACAAAAGACAAAAAGTAGACAAAAGAAAACAGACAATAGCCAACATATACAAATGTGCTCAATGTCATTAATGATCAGGGAAATGCAAATTAAAACCACAATGAGATATCACCTTACCCCTGTCAGAATGGCTGTTATTAAAAAGTCAAAAAACAACAGATGTTGGTGCAGATGTGGTAAAAAGGGAACGTTTATACACTGCTGGTGGAAATGTAAACTAGTACAACTTCTATGGAAAATAGTACGGAGATTTCTCAAAGAACTAAAAGTAGACTTACCATTTGATCCAGCAATCCCACAACTGGGTATCTCCCCAAAGGAAAAGAAGCCATTTTATAAAAAAAAAGGTACTTGCACCCGAATGTTTTTCACAGCACAATTCATAATTGCAAAGATATGGAATCAACCTAAGTGCCCATCAATTGACAAGTGGATAAAGAAAATGTGTATATATATACCACAGAGTACTACCGAGCCATAAAAAAGCATGAAATGCTGTCTTTTACAGCAACTTGGATGGAATAGGAGACCATTATCCTAAGTGAAGTATCCCAGGAAGGGAAAAACAAATACCACATGTTCTTACTTATAAGTGGGCGCTATACGAGGGATATATACAGTCATAAAGTGGTGTAATGGACATTGGAAACAAGGAAGAGGGGAGGAAGGGGAGTGAGGGATAGCAATTTACCTACTGGGTACAATGAACACTATTCTGGTGACAGGTGCGCTAGAAGCCCTGACTTCAGCATTGTACAATTCATCCATGTAACAAAAATCACTCATACCCCCTAAATCTATTGAAATTTTTAAAAAAAATATGGATGCAATAGGATGGGAAAGAAAGAGGACACGGCAGTTCCCCACTATGACAAAAGCCACCTGCAGGCTAAGCTACATCTGCGGATGATATAAGACTCAGCCATGACTTAGGTCCACCCCTGCCTGTCCCTTTGCTGTAAACATAACAGAGATGGCCATGGCAGGCTGGGGAATCAAATTCGTCCTGTCTGAGCTAGTGAAGTGTGCTCAGGACTCCCCCTGCCCATTGCGTACTGGGCCATTTTGGGGAATGGCTTTCAGGTGTAGGAAGGGGCTCCCAGTGAAGCAGATACCAGGCAGATGTCAGCAGTGCCTGACTCCACTTACAAAACAGGGCAGAGGCTTCCTCTGGGCACATCTACTGTGTGTAAGCTTTGCTGTTCAAGCTTTTCCTGCAGCCATGAAAGAGGCAAACAAGTGAGAGCTCATCCTCTCTGTCCTGTCCCATGCAGGACCAACCTGTTCAAACACACTTTATTACAGAGAGCAGCGGTCACCCTCTAGAATCCAATGGCACCTGCCAGCTTTCCCTTTATGCTCTTTGGTCTGGCAAAGCCAAGCAACAGCCCACAAATGGTCAATGCAGAATAAGGCCCCCCAAGGGCCCTTGAATGAGCCCACACCTAGAAACTCAGCCCGGACAAAAGATGCTTCATCACAGGGGTTCTTAACTGGGATCCAGGGGCTCCTGCAGGATCATAAATGTGCTTCATGGCTCAGTAAATTCCCTGAAACTTTTTGCAAAAACATGTGGGGGGTGGTAATGGAGGCAATGGTGTATTTTTACAGGAAGAGGGTGCAAGTGTTTACCAGCTTAAAGGAGTCCATGACCACAGAGCGATTAAGAACCATTGACTTGGTGCTTCTCAGAAATTTCCAAGAATCCATGCTAATAGAGGAGTCTCTTAATAATCACAAATAAATTCAATTTTCCAGTGGGTCTATGTCTTGGACTTTTTGGACCATGCTCTTTGGGAGGCACAAACAGGCCCCCTCCTTTGTATGTGCACGGACCCTTCAAGGCCTCAGAGCCACCCCAGCACAGGGCCTGATGGTCACACTCCCTATGCTAGGAGAGGGACATGGCCCAGGACCTGTGAGAGACACCCCAAGACAGGAAGAGCAGGGCACTCACCTCTTGCCTGCTACAGTAGCATCCCCTGAGGTCACTGTGGTGTCCCCGGTGAGCATCTTGAATGTGGTTGTTTTGCCAGCACCATTCACGCCGAGGAGGCCAAAGCACTAGGAGAAATCACAGAATCAGCCTGGCCCTAGAGACCAAGAAGGTCTGGAATGTCAGGCCTTAGGGCAAGGCATTTAAGATGCAGGCTGCCATCACAAGGCCACTAGCCACATGTGGCCACTGAGCACTTGAAACACATCTAAGTCCCAACTGACATGGGCCCTAAGTGTCAAAGACATGCTGGATTTTGAAGATTTAGAGCAAAAAAAAAAAAAAAAAAAAATCAAAATATCTCATTAATAATGTTTCATATTAATTCCATGTTGAAATGATATTCTTTTGATATATCAGGTAAAACAAAAAATAATATTAAAATTAATTTCACCTGTTTTCTTTTTACTCTTTCCATGTGGCTACTAAAAACATGTAAAATTACAAACATGGCTTGCCTTATATTCCTATCAGATAGCTCTGCCTTAGAAGGGAGAAGAGTCAGGAGCAAGAACTGCTTTTCTGCAGCCTTTTCTGGTGTGGTCTGCGGAGTACCCACCTCTCCAGGGCGGACGCCGACACACAGCCTGTCCACAGCTGGGCTGGAGGTGCCTGAATAAATCTGCAAGATCCGGAGAAACTGGACTGAGAACCAAGGCAGGGTTAGAGCAGGGAGCGGAAGAGGGAACGAAAAGCAGAGGATGATTGAGAAGAAAACTACCAGCACTAGGAGGTTACATATTAACATGAGCACTGAGAAATCTTGAAGCCGACTCACACCGTGCATAAATGGAACAGAGAAAGCTGAGTGATGCTCAGTTGGAGTGGCTCTTGCCAAGGCCCTAAGTCAGCACCCGAGATGAATAGCAGGGAAAACACATTGGATTTAAATGTTCCGAAGACAAGTTAAAACACAGAGATGACAACCCTACATAAAATTAGGGAACCGAACTGCTTGCATGAGCATATTGCTTGTTCTACAGAAGGAAACTGCAACATCATGCCATCTGTGGGTGTAACCAGCAACTCCAAACTAACATGCCTGCACCTATTCCCTTACCTTGGTTAGCTCATTTAGCCTTAAGATATCAGTTTTATTTCCCCCACTAATAATTCTTTGTCTTTCTTCAGCCACATCATCATCTTCATCCACAAGGGGCTCCTTAGAGGGCTCTGCAATCCTGCAGGAAGGAAAGGGGACAGGATGGGCTGGGCGTACCGTGTCCTTGGCAGCGTCCTTTCCATCTGACCTTTCTTCCTATTCCCTCGCCTTGGCTTCCTTCTGGGCTTCCTTTCCTAAGGCTTAAATTCTAAAAAGGCTTCCCAACAGGAGAGACATCAGGCATTAGGTAGAGACATGCTCAAGTCCAGAGTCAGCCCTGGGTTCCAGTCATGGCCTTCCCATGTGTGACCTTGGGCATGTCGTTGGACTTCTCTGAACCGTGCCTCCTTTAATCACGTGATGGGGAAGGGGATAGTAATATCTGCCCCATCAGACTGTGGAGAAGATGAACTCAGCACAGTGCCTGGTGCAGAGTAAAGACACAGGGCCTGGGAGCTGCTATTGTTACTAAAACCCTTCCTCTATGGCAAGCACTCAGCAAAGGTGAGTTACCATCAGCAGAGCTTCCTACTTCCCCTAGCCCACCCTGCCAACTCAACCTCTTCAAAACAGTGCTGTCATCTGGACGCTTCAAGCCTCAAAACTTTCCCTGGTCCTTCATCAGCTGTAGGTTGAAGCCCTCACTCCCCAGCTGGGATGGGAGCCCTGCATCCAGCCTAACCCGCCTTCCCACTCACCCCTCGCACCAGCTCCCCCCTCAGCCACTGGCACCTACCCCTGGTCCCAGCCCTGTCGGCTGGTCCCACTTCCCAGCCACTGCAGTGTTTCCAGCCCCTCGATGTTCTCTTCCTCCTGCCCCCCTGCCAAATGGAATCTTCCCCTCCTTAAAGACACAGCCTCTTCTCTGACACCCTCCCTGACATTCTGGAAGCCACCGACTGCGGTCGGTGATCCTCTTTAGGAAGATCTTCCCTGATCCTCTTTAGGACCGAATGCAGGCAGGACTCACACAGTTGTGTTGCCATCAGTTTGAAGCTATGAGTCGGTTTTGGCAGCTGGTCCTCTGCCCTACTCTCCTCCCCGACATAAAGGCCTCTAGAAGGTGTGACCAACGCTGCAGAGAGAACTTACAAGGGCTGAGGGTCACCAGGACAATAATTCCTCATGCAACAATCCTCTCCCTTAACCAGAGCCAGTTCCTGACCATGTTTTCTTGGAGTGTGTTGACATGCATTATCTCATTCAATGCTCACAACCCTGTGAGTAGGGAGGTAGATTCATTTCCAATAAATCCATTCCCTATGGATCAAAACCTAAAAACAAATTCTTGGAATCTTTCTTTACCTGTGACCAAACTCGGCTTAGAGGAGGAAGGTTAAGAAACAGAACACTGTCCAGGACAGCTTGCTAGGGAGGCCGGTGCTGTGTAATTCAGGACCCTGGGCAAGGCCGGTGACGCTCAGCCTGGGTTGCAGAGGTGCTGCCCTCTGGAAACCGGAGCCCCCAAACTGGCATGAGGCAGGGGCCAGCAGGCCTGGGGAAGAGCCTGGGAAGAATGGCGCGAGGCCAGCTGACCTGGCAGTTGAGGTGTCCTGGTCAAGAGCAGGGTTGGCAGCGATCACTGCCCTCACCCTCCACGCGGTTCCCGGCTGCACTCTCCTGGTGCACGGCCCCGAGCTCTCTCCTGCTCCCCACTCCTGCCCCACGCCTAGATCTCTAATTAGCAAAGGGGCCCGCTGTGTCTCCTCTCTCAGGAAGACAGAAATCTATTTCCTAGTACTTTGGATAACCATTAACCATTGTCATTGGCAATGTGATCATCCAATTAAAATGAGTATCTAGTAATTAAATGGCAGGCATTAAATATTAGTAATTGAAACTGATAACACTGCATTTTAAATATTTTGAAGTTGAGACTCATCACAGACTCTAATGTGCCCATTTTAACCTGTCCCTCCTTGTGCTATGTAAAAACCCCTCACGGAGTGGGGCTCCCGAGGAAACAGATGGCCACGCCGTGGGCCGGTGTGAAGTCCAGTCCTGGTGGCGCAGAGCTGCCTGTTGGCCCTGGGGTGGGCGTGGACATACCACTGGGTGAGGAAGAAGTGGTGCTGGGCGAGGAGGGTGAGCAGGAAGTACACAACCCCTTCCACCGCCATGGCGGCCAGGTTCTTCCCGATCAGGTCCCACTGGAACGGGTTGGAAGAGTGCTCCTCACCTGGGGAATTGACAGGAGTTGAGTCTGCTGGAGCCGCCCCGGCTCTCCCCCACGCACTGACCGCAATGCCAGGGCTGCCAGGGATTACACAGGAACTAACCCCCAGGCTCCTCCGGGCTTCCCAGTCAGAGCAGGGGACAGTAAAAGCCTGCCCTCCAGCCCTCCTGTGGCTCCACCCCTTCTAGGTGGCAGGACACTCCCAGACCAACGAGGTGCCCTCCTGGCCCCAGCCCAGGCTGCAGGTCTGGCCTAGGAACTCCCACCACGGCCCTCCCTGGGCCAACACCCCATGGGCTGCCACTGCCACCCACCAAACCGAGCGTAGACGTCTGTCACGGCCTGGCTCAGCGCCAGGTCAATGAGGCCCCGGCCCAGGCAGAAGTGAGGGAAGATGATGAGCAGCTTCCTCAGCATGGCATTGAACCTGAGCAACGTCTGAAACAGAGAAGCAGGACCGTTGGAAGTGGGGCCTGGATGACCTCACACAGCAGGACCAGGGCGAGGCCTGCAGACAAAGCAGTCCTTGCAGCCAGACTGGCCACAGGAGGGATTTGTCAGGCAGAACGCAGGGGTTTGCTACGGAAGTCCTGAAGTTCTTACAGGAGGTGCCTCAGGAATGGGCCAAGGAACTAATCAACTAATGACTCATCAATGACTGGGGCTCCCTGCACGTTTCTGGTGGGCAAAAGCTGCTCCTTCATCCAGCCAGACAGCATTTCCTCAACATGTACTAAGCCCAGGACTGTGTGGGCACCGAGGCTAACTGTGAAGAATGTCCACGTCCCTTTTCCTAACCCCTAGGTGACTCCAGGCAAGGGCAGGAATCTGCAGAGGCAGCTCCTGCCGTCTGCTCGCGGAGCTCTGTGCAGACCCTGGAAGTGCCCAGGAGCCTCTGAGGCATCTGTTACCAGGGCACGTGGCAGCTGCCGGGAGGTGGCTGGGGTCTCTTCTTAGGTAGAGCTGTGAGCCATCCCTGGGCCTGAGGTTCCTTCATCAGGTCTGTGTTAGCGCAGCTTGTACCAAAGGGGAGCAGCCCTGAGCTGTCCCCGGCTTTGCTTCTCAGATTCACTCAGGGTGGCTACCACTGTCTGGGGAGAAGGCCCGACTCCTGTTGGGCAGAGCCTCCCCTGTGAAGGTAGAAGGGACACCAAGGGGACAGGGCAGGTGAAGCTCCGGGCTGGGGCACCGCATGCGCTCCACCCGGCCCATCCCTGCCCCAGCCTCTGCGACTCTGCCCGCCACCTCATCCTTCCCTACCTCCCCCACCCTCCCCAACTCCTCCCACAATCAATGCGCACTTTTGCCTCTAGGTCTTTGCATTTGCAGTTTCTATATCTGCTGCTCTTAGCAGGAAAGCATGCTCTTTTCCCCTCTGCTTTCTGACAGATTCCTGCTCCTCTGTAGAAAGCTTGCTCAGGTAGCCCCTTCTCTCATACGCCTTCCCAGATCCCCAAGATAAAATCTCCATTCCTCCCTTACAGCGCTGATCACATTCCTGTGATTAATTTCTTTCTAACCTGCCTACTTTCTCTGCTAGTCAGTGGTTCCCTGGAGGGCAGGGACTTGGTCCTAATTATTTTTGTGTTCTTTCTAAATACTTGCACAATGATTAGCTCATAATAGTCACTTCAATATTTATTAAATGGGCTAATAAAATTCTACTTGTTTCAAGCCAGGTTCAAACTGAATTTCCTTCAGAGAGTCCCAGCCCCTGCAGCCCGGCCTTCTGGCCCACTCTGACTTGCAGTGTGTACCTGCCTCACTCCTTTGACGCTCTGTCTTATGGAACGTCATGCTCTGTGACTGGCTAACTTGGTGGGCAGGTCCTTTCCTGATTGGAAATGGAGCTCCTAGAGGGCAGGACCGGGGGTCAGCCTGTTTATGTGGGCACATCCATCCACCGTGCTCACCTAGTAAGTACCTCCTATCGAGCAGGGGCAGCAGCTGCTGGGCCCTGAGCCTCTGGTGGGATACTGGGCATTTCTGCAGTGTCTGTCTGTCCATGATTGCACATGAAAGTTACCTGCTTTTAAGGGGGAGTGCTCAGCAAATGTTGGCTAAATGGGTGCAACTGCAGGAGGGAGAATGTTCTGAGTGCTTTAACGTTGCTCCATGAATTAAAATAAATGTGTTTGCAGACAGGATTTGTCTTAGGAATTTTGCAGAGCTTTGCCCTGAAGGAATATGTGAACGAGTTGGTTTGCATTTCAAATGCTGTTACACTCGGAAGGGCGTCTCTGAAAGACAGCAGCGGCTGCATCCCACAAGGCGCCGAGTTTCTCAGACCTAAAGGTTTGGATTTGCTTTGTAAAGCAAAGTGAATCTGTTAAAAACTACAGGATGAGAGCTGACAATGGAGTGTCCCCCGGAACAGACAGCTGCCCGAACGGCTAAAAGCAAGCTTCTGTTTAAACCACTCTAGACTACCTGTCTCCATTCACAATAACCTAATAAATATGGAGCCAACATACCTCTGTTTAACCCCTCTGTTAAGTGTAAACTTACCTTAGAACTTAGAAGTTAACCTTTGAAAGATTTTGTAACCATTTGCTCACGTAGATAGAATTAGTTAAAGAATCTGTAGAAGCCTTTTGAAAATCTGCTAACCTGAGAGGAACTACCTACTGTTATGTAAATCTGTTACCCCTGGCAATTATTCACTATTCCCTATAAGTTGCCATGTAAGACCTCATTTGGGGCTTTTTCAGACCCACGGAGAAGGTCTAGGCCCTCCGAGATCCCGCTTTGCCTATAATCTTTATAAACTTATGAAACTATATCTTTGTCTCTGTGTATTCTTTTAGTTCTTCCATTTTCCATTTTTCTCTATTATTTTCTTATCCCTTGCAACTCTACCAAAGGGACCTGGTTTTTTGCTGGGAGCTTAGCTACCTCCCCGCACTTTAAGCTTGCCGTTCAATTGTTCTGAAGTAACACACTTTCTTAAGACCTAGTGGTCTGTAAGTCTGTGACAAAAACTGCTTGGAAGAGCAGCAGTTTCCACCCACCAGGGTGCTCTGGCGTCAGCTGGGCCTGCGTTCTCATGCAACCCCTTCGGCGGTCTGACTGTGACATGCCATATTTCTCATCATTCATGGGACGGATGGGGCTTCATTTCTTGCTTAGCAGCCACAGAAAGCCTGACAAGGTCTGGAAAAGAGGCACACTCGGTAGGCCTCAGGACTGCGGTTAGCCATGGGCCTCGGCACAGATTTGCCCTGTGTTCTCCTGGGGGGGGCCCAGAGGCAGGGTGGAGGTGGGCTGCACAGACCGCTGGCCAGTGCCACCCTCTGAGCTGGGAAGACCGATGAGGAGAGGAAATGCTAGTGAGGAGCCTGTGGACACAGGTGCAAGGGTGAGCCCCAACATTCCGGGGACTCAAGTACAGCGGCAGAGGGTGGGAGTGTGAAGTAAAGACAGCCCAGCAGCCATTGCTGGCTTTTTTAAGGATTTAGTCTGGTTGTCTCTCTCTGGACAGGGAGAAGTCAGAGGGTGTGGATGGGACAACCAGGCTTTATCACTCAAAAAAGGGAGTCACTTAGCACCAGGAATTCTCGGTCCTGTCCTCAGGATTAATTTGCACACAGAACAGTATATTGTAGAATGTTACAATTTCCACAAGAAGGTGGGGAAAAGAATATATATGTACTTGCTAATATGTCTCCAGAACACATAAGAGACTCAAATAAGAGGTCGCCTCTGGAGAAGGGACCTGTGGGCGAATGGGAAACAGGGACAGGAAGGAGATTTCGCATTGCCTGCCTCTTTGTTCCTTTTAAATTTTGAAATTGCCTGAATGCGTTTTGTGTGTGTGTGTGTGTGTGTGTCTGTGTAGCCTAACACCCAAAGTCCCTGAGGAAACCTTCTTGAAGAAGTAAGCAAATCTGAAAGCTTATGATTATGAGAAGTCATTTATGGCTTGCAGAATAAGCTCAGAAAACTGTGACACTCAGAGCACACGAATGAGGAGCTTGAAGGAAAGAAGGAGGGAGGGAAGGAGGAGAAAAAGGAGGGAAGGAAGGAGGTGGGAAGGGAGGAAAGGAGGGAGGGAGGGAGGGAAGGAGAGCAGGAAGGAAGGAAAGAAGGAGAGGAGGGGGGGAGGCAGGCAGGAAAAAAGCGACACTCATCTGTGCACTAAGCTTGTGCTAAGCTTCTATGTCTACGATGCTTGTCCATGTCTCTGCTCGGCCAATGTATACCCTCTATTATCCTACTAATCAAAGAAAGAAGCCAAGAAAACCACGCTCACCTGGTTATTCTCAAATAGTTCCAAGACGAAGGTGATGGCACTGCTGTTGATGCCAATGAACAGGTTAGCACAAGACAAAGCCACGTAGGCTGTGCTGGGGACATCAAACAGGAAGGATGCTGGGTACATCATGGGAATGACCGCCCATCTGTGCGAAATGACACAACTCAGTGGGATGGAGTTCCAATTTCCATTTCATCTGCTATATCTCTAGATATAATGCACTCCCCTTATACATGAGGTGACATGTTTGAACTGGCCAGAGTCCCAGGAGGACCAAAGAGACACTCCATCCCTTGGTCTCTGTGCCTTAACTTTAAATGGAGATAGTAATGCCTGCCCTGACCACCTCATGGGGTTTTGTGAAAAGCAAGTGGAACAGGACCTGTGTTTGTACTTTGCAAATTATAAAGCCTTGTTCAACACACAGGAGGGTTCTCTACCCTACAATGCTTCCCACTCTAGCTGGATCAGCAAAGCAGAGCTGAAGGTCCCAGCAAGCTCATCCTCACAGCTCACAGTCACACTGGTTCCTGGATTCTCTATTTCCAAGAGAGAGTGGAGACCACTGCTCTAGCTAGACTCTACCAGTCCACATAGGAGGACTAAGTATCATTTTTCCATGTTACAGATGAGGAAACTGAGGCCCAGATGGGTGAATTACTCATCCACAGTTACACTCGTAGAAAGCGGTGGGCCTGGGCTGTAGAGCTGCATGCCGTGCCCGAAATTCTATTGGACGTAACCCCTGTGTTGCCCCCTGGCCCTGACTCCAGAGCAGCTTTTCAGCTGGACTTTCCTACTGTGTGCAGATAACTCCTGGCCAGTACTGATGGACAGTACTGATGGACAGTCGGCCACAGATGAATCAGAGTCAGAGCTGGGTGAGGATCTGGGGAGTGACTGATTCCCAGGCTTTGGTCAAGGCCATGGTTTAAGTGGAAGATAATTCAGACATGTGAGACTTTTCTCATTGTCCTTGAATGGACCAGGCCTCCGAAGTACCTCTATCAGTGGAGTTGGAAACAGAAGCCAGACACATTCCTGGTCGGCAGCCTCAGACCCTACCCGGGGCTGGGAGCTGCACTTGTAGATGCCACGGCCACAGAAAAGCCTAGGTTTTCTGTCGGAAAACCATCCCCCCTCCCCTGGCCTCCCTTTGGTGGCATTAGCCAACGGCCCAAACAGCTTACCCATACAGCATGAGTAGTGCAACGAGGGCAGGAAGATTTTCTGGGGAAGTGTAGGCTTTCTTCTGAAACCCGATGAAGATGCCCACCACCAGTCCAGCACTCACAGCATAATTCATCTTGAAGAGAGAAGAGGAGCACAAGTCACTGACCCTCTGGGACCTCTGATTCCTGGTCTGCAAATGAGGGGTGGGACCAGGTTCCTCTGCTCTTAGGGTCTGGGATTCTGGTTCTAGTTGTCCAAGCAGCTCTTGGTTAGCAGACATATGTCAAACTGTCCTTCGTCCTCCTGCACCACCCCCAGCCCTGCCTTCCTGCTCAGGGAACCTTTAGTCTGTATCTTTTAACAGGATAAATTATAAAATTCCACCTGACCTCTTACTCTCTCTAATTGGTCACAAAGTCCTGTTTGTTCTACTCTCTGTGCATGTCTTTGGAATTCAGAAAAAATTAAAATATGATTCTTGCCTTCACAAAGCACAAATAGATGCTGATACTCCTTTTAAACAATAAAGCCATTAGTTGCACGTGGAAAGGTGCACGGCCACAGTAGGGTTGGGGAGGAGCCACAGTGGTCTCGAGCAGATGAAAGGCAGAGAAGGGTGAGAGGGCGGCCTGCTGCCCTCCACTGGGACGAGGAGGACATCCTTCCAGGGGGTTGATCTGGTGTGGGGTATCAGTGCCAGAGCAGAATGGGGAGGACCTGCTCGCAGCAGGGGCAGCTGGAGCAGGGGAGGAGGGTGTCCACCCAGGGAGGGGTGGTAGCGGAGAGGGGCATTCATTATACACAGGTGTAGTGCTCAGGTAAGTAAATGAGTTGAGATTAATAGAAGTCAGTTTCTCACTCTTGGAGAAGGAAGTTACGAATACAGAAAGACAGAAAACTAGAATGAGCCCTGTGACGTTGGATTGGAGCCAGAGGTTTTGGTGAGCTCATAGTGTCCAGTGTGTAGACAGACATAGAAATATAGATGTAAGTCTGCGTATATCTGTGTGTGCATATACGTACCTTCCCTAGCTCTAGCCCATGAGAAAACGTGGGACCAACTCCAGAGGCAATGAACACATCTGGCACCCAGGTCTTGGTTTCTAAGGGTCACTTCCCACTAGAAGAAACCAGGTCTCCTTAGGAAGCTGGTTTATTCCAGAGTCAGTGGTGGGTAGGGTGAGGGGGAAGGTGCAGGATGGTCCTGGAACATCTTGCTGTGCCAGAGAGCAAGGGGCTGCTCGAGGAGGCTGGGGACACAAGTTAAGAGGATACAGAGGCCAGCTTGCAGGGGCTCCCACAGGCCACACTGGGGAAATCTGAATGTCAAAACAAATGATGATGGTATTGGATTGTAATCCGTTGATTAACACAGGAATTATGACTGCACACAGATATAAATAAATGGATGCATAAATGGAAAGCTGGATAACAAACAGGATATTTACATTTCTTCAAAGTACCTCTCCCCCCAATTTTTATTAATTATAAAGGAGCAAATAGTAATGTTACAGTGGAGAAGCTCAGCAGATACCTTCTTAAGCGACCAAAGTGAACATCATGAGTATTAGGACAAATTGAAATCAGAAGCTACTAGATAAGATGCAATGAGAAGAGCACAGCATCTATTCCATGATGCTGCTGCCACAGATGCGTGCCCTCAATCCAGTCACGAGGAATCCTCAGACAAACTCACACTGAAGGGCATTCTGCAAAATAACTGGCCTATAATCTTCAAAAGTGTCAAGGCCTTGGGTATTAAGGAAAGACTGTGGAACCGTTCCGGGCTGAAGTGGACTAAAGAGATAGGACAGGTAAATGCCGTGCATGATTCTGAGCTAGATCCCTTTCTATGAAAGACGTTATCGGGGAAATGGGTGAAACTTGAGTGGGCTCTGAGGATTAGGGGCTGGTGATGTATTAGTGCTGGTTTCCTGATGTTGGCAGTGTGTTGTGGTTGTGTGGAGCGTGTCCTCATTTGTGGGGGGTACACGTCGGAGGTGCTGGGCTGTGTGTATGGGGAGAAGAGGGAGCATCTTATTAAGAAGTTACTCTTAAATGGCTTGGAAAAAAAAAGTTTTGAACAGTATTTGCAACTCTTCTGTAAGTCTGTAATTGTTACAAAATTTATAAGAAAAGAAAAACAGATGACACACATAAAAAGATAAGAATTTAAAACATCATACATGCACTAAGTAAATGATACAGACAAAAAAATTGCTTGTTCGTTGATTCAACAATGCCCCCCAAGCATGTGTTGTCCTTTTGCCACTGGCTAATGAGGGTGATAAGTTCCAAAAATCTAGATCCTAGGGCTCAGATTCCAGGCCAGCTTTAAAATGCTAGAGCATCAGAAAGCCTGCTAACACGGTACCCACGATCTTCTAACCCTTCATTGGACAGCCAAGTGTCTACCTTGCTAGTATCGCCTCCTACATCAGATACCCACTCCATCCTACCAGCCATGTATATCTCTCTAGACTCTGAGATCTCTGTAGCACCTCCCCGGCTCGCCCCTCCATGGGCCAGCCCCTAGTATAAATTCTATTCTTCATCTTTTAAAAACAGTAAAAGAAAAGAAGCAGCACTTTAATAAGTAGCTTTTCAGTGCAGGTGAGCCTAGCCCCTTTCGTGTGAAAATTGCAGGGCCAATGTGGCCCCTGCAGTGACAGTCTTGTCCAAAGACAGGCTTGCAGGTCTGACCTCCTCCCTGTGTGTGTGTATTTCTTCGTGTAGACAGAAGAGAGAGGAAAGAATTTAGTTGCTACCGATAATTTCTGGCTTTGTATTGTTAAATGATAGCTGCTTAACAAGTCTAGTGAGATCAAAGAAATGTCTTCAGGAATCCTAACATTGGCCGTCATCATTAAAAGCCATAATGGAGAAGGTGGTTTGTGTTGGTCTCCATCAGTTGACAACTTATCATCACATGAAGTGGAGACTCATGTTGGTCTTGGAATGTTGAGATAAAATTAATGATCTCATTACTCACGACACCCAGAATACACTGGGGTGGGGTCCTAATGATCCCTGCTCCCTCCTAACTTGGCCTTTGCTACCACTTCATTTTGACCCTGTGGCCTGTCATAAGGTACCCCTATGCTGACACTCCCCTGTCCCCACCAACCTGGGTTGTCAGAGAGGTGGTAGTCTGCTAGTGATTTGATAAATAATTTTTTCTTCATTTTCCCTAAAGTGGTGGCTAATCTAATCTAATAAAGGTTTGGTTACGTTGGGAAAGCAAAATAAGGTCACTGGGTAGGGCTGCCAGATTTAGCAAATAAAAATATAGGATGCAAAGTTAAATTTGAATTTCCGACAGACAATGAGTAGTTTTTTATATAAGTATATCCCATGCAATATTTGAAGTGGGATATACTTATACTAAAAATTATTCATTGTTTAACTGACATTCAAATTTAACTGGGTGTCCTATATTTATCCGGTGACCCTACCACAGGGGAAGTTTTACTCTTATCCTTTTGAGGGTGGGGCAGGACTTAAGAAGGGGTTGTGGGGTAAAGGGGATGTGTTGGTGTTACCTTTCCAACCGCAGACCATTTCCAGGAAGGTCAGCCTCGTGCCTGCAGTGCAGCAGTTATTCAGGGGGTCAGAAGCCCCCTCGGTGCAGGACACAGAGAGCCTCCACTCAACAGCTGTTAAGCTGCACCCTGCGCCCTTCCCCAGCTTTGGGCTCCTAGTTTTGTGCCTTTCTAAGAAGATGTCAAGGGACAGCAGACACACAAGGCCCTCGGTCCAGCACCTTCCAGCAGCCCTGGCAGAGTGAGGAACCCCCTACCACCACCACTGTGTCCCCTCCTTCAGAGCACACACGGGTGCCACCTTGGCCTATGGAGGTGAAGGAGGAACCATGAGCTGACACTCACGATGTCCCAGAAGAAGTTGGTCAGCCAGTAGGTGGTGGAGCTCACTCCGCTGACGAACTGGAGGTGCTTGGCTTTGTTCACTCTCTCCTGGATCAAATAAAGGACAAAGCTGGCTGGGACGAAGGACATGGCGAAAATCACGCAGATGGCAACCACAGCGTCCACCGAAGTGGTCAGCCTGCAGCAGGGCCGGAGACATGGGGAGAGAGAGATTAAGGAAGAGCAGACTCAGGAGAAGACACGAAGCCAGGCTCTGGGAAGCTTATGGCCTCCCGATTCCCCTTCCCTAGCCGGAAGCTTGTCATTCCACTGAACTGCCTTAATCGATCTGGGTCAACGCTAAGTGGGTATTTTTGGGTCGCCTTTCTGCTTCATGTGAATATTTCTAGACAACCACTCTTTTTATTACGTTTTCTAACTATTTGTTATGCTGTATACAAATAGATGTTTATATTAATCTCCTATACTCCGATGCTCTCTTTAGTTCTAATAATTTGTGTATAGATTCTTTGTCTTGAATTTTCTATGTAGACAGCCAGTCTGTGAAATTTCTTTCTTTATTTCTCTCCCTCTCTCTCTTTTTTTTTTTCTTTTTTTGAGATAGGGTCTCTTTCTGTCACCCTGGCTAGAGTGCAGTGGTGTCATCATAGCTCACTGCAACATCAAATTCCTGGGCTCAGGCAATCCTCCTGCCTCAGCTTCCTGAGTAGCTGGGACTACAGGCACTTGCCACCACACCTGGCTAATTTTTCTATTTTTTGTAGAAACGGGGTCTCGATCTTGCTCAGGCTGGTCTCAAACTCCCTGCATCAAGCAATCCTCCCATCTCAGCCTCCCAAAGTGCTAGGATTACAGGCATGAGTCACCACACCTGGCCTTATTTCTTTTGTTAAAAGAAATAAATTATCTTATTAAATCACATTTTCAAGAAGCACATCATAACACAAGGAAATGTTCATAATGTAATTTAAGAGAAAAGAAAGCAAGCAAGTTATACAGGAGCTTGGCTCTATTCACCCTTTTCTGGATCAAATAGAAGGCATCTGGCTAAGTGGATAATTGGGGGCTAAAATCCAGCCTGAACTTTATGTACTGCACCCACCTACAGAAAAAAGCACTTTTACTAATCCCCAAAAGGCACCATATGCAGTAGTCATTGCCCTGATAAAACTGCAAATAGCATAATCTATATACATAGTAAACTTACCACAAATGACTGGAGGAAAACACACAGAAGTGTTTGAGGAAATAACCTAAACTATGTAGGTTATAGATAATAAGCTATAAATTTTATTTAATGAACATGCACTATTTTATAATCACAGAAAGCCTCTGATTTCATATTTCATATTCAAAGGCTTTGCAGAAGGTACAGAAACTCGGGCTGAGTGAGAATTAACATAGGACAGTCTAGGGCCCTGTGGCGTCCAGAGGAAGGCACCACAGGTGAAGGCTCAAGTCTCGGCGGATGACTCTGGGCACGTTCAGTAGCACTCAGAGTGCACTGGGTAGTAAAATCAGGACCCCATCACCTTCCAGAAGTCTGCACCAACAAGGGCACTCCCAACCAAACCTTCCTCCATACAGGCCTGGCATAGAGCAAACAAAGGACAAAATGTACAAGATGGATGTTAGCCCTGCCGGAAGCTGTGCCATAAGAGCATGACCATCTGAGGGGAAGTTACTGGAATCTAAGATAATGACTACTGGGGAGATGAAAGATCTACTGAACTTTGCCAGTTGCTGGCAGTCATTGTGCGTATTAGCAAGGAGAATAATGTGTAAGCTCCAGGAGCAATTTGCTACCAAGAGCCAAAAGGGAATGGAACCGACTATAAGCTGACTTTCCAAATAAATGTGGGGGAGATAGAATGGCCATGAGGCATTGCAAGTTGTCCGCTCATATGTGCCTGATTAAACAGCGCTGCCATCCAGCCCTGCACTTCATGTTAGTGAAAATCCTCTCGGGGTATCCAGGAGTGGGGAAGGTGACGAGAAGGCTGTGAGGCTGGGGCCACGTGGCTTACACTGTAATCTCTGAGAGCTGCTCCTTGGTCAGATTCAGGGGCTGGCTTATGACAGTGATGCCATACTCCTCGGGGTCCCTGTCCTTGTGCAGGCTGGCCCGTAAGATGGCGTTGTGGGCCACGTTGAGGAAGCTGACCATGGCATGCCAGCCTTTGTTGTTAAACCACACCTAGAGGGTGAGATGACACCTGAGACGCTGCACTAACAACAGCTGTTTAAAGAAAAAATTAGCGACAGGAACAAGAATGTGAGAAGGAGGAAGCGTTTGGCAGCGGAAAGACATTCCTCACTAGATTTCAGAAGGGGGAGGGATGGAATTTAATTAAGCTGGGAAAGTAAAAATAAAATAGCCAGCTCGTGAATTTTCAGCTCTCGGGCAGATGATGTGGGCCAAGTACCTTAATGTTGTCTTGAGTTTCTAGATGTTTAAGGAAATCAGACACTTCTTTAGAGGCCTCTCTGGTGATAGGGCCCTAGAAAAACCATATAAACAAACAAGAGGTTTTTGGCTTTTTTTTCCTGTAGCACTCATGATAATTTCTAGTTCATGATAATTAAGCAAGCTGAAAATCCTACCCAAATCTCCAGTCTGTTTACATACCCCGCTCACGTTCATTATCTGGCCAAGGTTGCTTAAAAAACCAACAAGTGCTTCCCCCGTGACAGGGATAACCGGGAGCTTTCCTCCTATGGAAATTCCTCCGTACCTGACAAGGCAACAGGAAATCCTTGGATCAGTGCCATGAACGTCACCCCCACCAATAGCCCTCTCAGTTTCTGTGGGGAAACATCTACTTTTGGGGGAATCGTCTGGACTAGCAAGCAACACTGCTCCACTTTACAAACAACTCGTAACTCTTCCCCATTGCTGCTCCAGGATGAAGTCCGGACCCTCTCTTGGATTACAAGGCCCTTCTGAGTCTGGTCTGCCCTCTCTGACCTCATCCCTGTTCACACCTTGCCTTGCGGGCATATTCTGGCCATGTGGGATTGTTGCCAGAGCCCCACATGGCTGAGGTTGCCTTTATGTCTCTTGGCCTTTGCAGGGCTGCTAGATTCCCTGGGTGCCTTTCCCTTTCTTGAGCATCTGGCTCACTCCAACTCACCTTGCATACAGCATCTTCTCTTTGTTGCCTGCCCTGACTGCCCTCCCACCCCAACCAATGGTTCCTTTCCTGTGCCACCTCTGTGCTCTGCAGATATTTTTGGCAGCACTGGATGCACCTTCAGCTAACCAGGACCCAGTCCCGACATCCCCATCTCTCAGGGCTCCCAGCCCCACACCTGTGCAGGCAGGCCCTCCCATGTCCTCCTTGGCTCTCACTCTCAACTGGGATGCTCTACTGCTCTGGATGTCTAAAGTGATTCAGCTAAAACACCAAGCTGAGCATGTCACTCTCTGGCTTAAAAACCTTCGGCGGCAGGACAAAATCCAAACTCCTCAACAGAACAAAATTAATTTGCTGGTTCAGCAAGGCAGAGGAGGAGATCTTTATTTCTCAGGGCCTCAAATTGTCCCCTCACTCAGACTTCCACTGAGGCCCCGCAGTTCCCTCTAGGGAGCAATTCTAAAAGCCAGACTTCACATTTATGGTCTAGAATCCACCCAGGAAAGCAAGTCAACATCAGTCTTACACCCATTCTGGGGGTCCAGGTCCTCAGGGAGGCTGGGAGGCAGCTCACTCCTAGAATACCCCTCACAATTTTCTAAACCTCTGGAACCACTTGAGCCTCCAGGATGCCTCAGGAATGGGGTGAGTCCGGGGCTGGGCCAGACCTTCTGAAACTTAAAAGGAATGGGCCAACAAGTGTCCAGGGTTAGGCTACAAGTCCCTCTCATTGGAGTGTCACAAACTGTTATACACTTGGAGGTTTTTAGAACATTTTTGGGGGGGAGAACACTGTAGAACTCCTTGTCAGGGAATACAATCTCCCACTTATATCCTCCAAGGAGATGTACCACTGAGTTTCTTCTGAGTCCAGGGTGTCCCTAGCCATGTGTCCTTCAGGACATGTCCTGTGAATTCCTGAGCACATGTGGAACAGCCCATCCATGCGGCTTTGATATGTGGCTTTTATGTGCAATTATTTTAAATAGATCAATCTGAGATTTTAATGTCTTATAAAAATAGTTTCTTACCTCTGTTCATTGACCCAGAATTTGCTCTTTAAGCTGAAAGCCAAAATAAAATCATTCAATGAATATCACAAGTACAGCAGTGGTGTTAACTTTCCTTCCCAAACATTCATTCTTCAGGGACATTTTTGCATTTCCTGAGATCCAAGCAACAAGGAAACTGCCCAGCCTGGGGGTGGAGCCTGAATACACATGCAGAGAAAGGACCGATGTTTTCTACCATTGGCTCTCCTAGTCACATCCCACGTGCTGGGCTTTCTGAGTGGCCCTCTTGTCAGGTCATGTCAGAGCAGTGTGCCCAGCCCAGACCCAGACAACATGGCAAGGCCATGTCAGAGTGGAGTGAAGGATGCAGCCCTCCCCTCTTCCACCCTGTACACTCGGGGGGAGTTCTGACTTATTCCACAGCCCAAGGTTAAGACACCGGCTTTCAGACAAATTGGGGTAAAATGACAAGATGGGAAATGAGCAGATGACAACTCTTGATCCCAGAGTTCAAGCCCATGAACTATCATTGTTATCAGCTATCAAGCACAAAAAGTGCAAAATACTATACTGCAAATTTGCTGCTGAGAACAAAGTTTGGGGTGGTTGTTGTTGATTTCATTATTGAATCAACTCTATGCACTCCGCTTTTTATTTTGGGATTTGGATGGCATTCTTCGTTTTGCCAACTGCTTTTACCATCTGCAATGTATTCTAGTTAATCAAGTCCATTTATCCCTTCCTCAGGGATCTAGTAGGGGAAGCAACTGAAAGTACTACTAGAGTTACCATAAACTGTGTTCTACTTTAAAGCCCCAGAGCACATGCGTCCTTAGGACCCTCTCTCCTGGCACGCTCTTGTCAAGCTGCTTGCTCTGTTAGGGGCTGCTGAAGCCCTTCCACCCTGGGTGAGGCTTGATAAGAATGGCCACAGAGCTGAGAGAAATAGATACTCCTTGAGGAGTTCACTGGCATTTTAAAGGGTGGCGATAACGGGTGATAATTCACAGAGTATGCCAGCCCCCCAGCCCCTCCCCTGCAGAGGCACTCAGATGCTGGCCACTGCCTCTTTCCTATCTGGGTCTAATTTTTTGCTTCTTATTTTTTCCCCCTGCTTATCTCTTTTTCCTCAATTTCCCCCCCTCTTATTCTCCCTCCTCCTTCCAAACTTTGTCTTTCTTTCTTAACTAGTTAAAATATGTGGCCACAGTATCGAATAATTTCTATGCTTTTGTGACATTACTTTTAATAGTGTGTGGGTTAAAATTTAAGACAGCTTGCCCTAAACACAAAAGCAAAAGCCAGAATTAATTTTAAGTTGCATTCTACTTGCATATGCCTCAATTGCTTTTTCTGTTGAATGAGGCCCTCAAATTAGAAAAAAGAAAAAAATTTCACTACCTTGATCATAGATAAATCATGAGAGTAAATTATCTTCTGTCCTTAGTTATTATTTTCTCCAGGGAGCCAGGATAAAAGTATAAAAGAAAGTCTCTTCTTACCTGCTTCTTATAAGAGCAGGATACGTTTTTACCAAGAAGTCGGAGATGTTCCTGTTCGTAAGGTCTTGTAGAATTTCAGTGCTGCGCTGTGTTCTCTGAGGCAATGAGACACCCATGTTGATTACTTTGGAACTGGAGGCCTTACAGTTTGTGAAACTACTTGTTCTCCAAAAATTATTCATGGACTCGGCTGCTGGGAAAATACTAAATAAAGCACCGGCATCTCACTAGTTCTCACATCACTGGCGTGAGTCATCTTCCATCCCTCTTTTTCTCCAATCCATTGACAGGACAGGGTGGCTGAACTCCAAAACATTACAAACCTCCAATCCATCTTTGTTTCTCCACCCCACTGCCCCCCTACCCAAGCCACCACCTAGGCCTCTACAGAAACTCCCAAACTGGTCTCTGTGATCCCACACTTGGTCCTCCACATCCCATTCTCCAGTCGGCAGCCAGAGTGAGCTGTAAAATGTATGCAAACCCCTCAGTCCCCTTGCTTACCCTCAAACACTCCAATAAACCCTAGGACCAAAGCCCAACTCATTGTAAAGGTGACACAGTCCTCCCATGAGCTCCTCTGGGCTCACCTGCTGCGCCGTCCCCTCACTCCTGACATAGCTTTGCACTTGGCGGTTCACTCTGCCTGGGAGCTACCTGCAGGCCTGCCATAGGCAGCTGTCAGTTCAACTTTTATCCCCCAGAGCACATTCTCTGTTCCTAGTCACTCTCTAGCACCATGTTCTGTCGTGTTTTCGTCACAGCACTCTGAGGTTTTCCTTCTGGGGTATCTGTTTACCTGTTGCCATCTGTTGTATGTCTCTGCAGGATATAATTTTGGTGAGAGCAGGGACTTTGCCTGACTTGCAGGCTATTGTGTTCCCAGCACCCAGAACAGTACCTGGCGTACAGTTGACACAATGTATTTGTGACATTAATGAAGGAATTTGAATAGTGCCTTACAATTTACAAATCACTTTCAAAATACATCTAGGACTGACAGCTAGTTCATCAAAAGCTTTTGGAGAATTCAAAAGTGCATGAGTTTGGCCGCCAGATGGCAATATTATTTCAAATTTGGGAACACGTTGTGTTTAGTTTCTCATCTTAGCCAATTTCACGGGTCAGTCACAGACCTTCCCCAAAAACATTTGCTCTGTCAAGGGTGTGACCCAGGGGTAACCGAGAAGACTTTTGGTGGCATTAGATACCATTCTTTTCCACATACCATCCCATGTACCATTCTTTCCACTTCTATACACTTCCTATCTCCTCCTCCCTTTTCCAATTTTACTTTCCCTCTGCAGTTGACTCTTTCCATCTTTTTCTGCTCTCTTCAGCTAAAAAGAGAACGGGTGCCTACTAAATGCTGTGTGCCAGACACTATGTTAAATGCCCTACATACATGATCTCACTTAATCTTAATACGCCCGTGAAAGAGGAATTCTTACTTTAATTTAAAGACAGAGAAACAGATTCAGAAGGTCAGCTGGCCAGCCGTGGGGCACAGCGCCTGCACCTGTGTGGCTCCGGCCCTTCCACCCTGCCACCTCTTCTCAGGCAGTTCACTGCAGTGTTCACTGCCACAGTCCCCTGGTGGAAACTAGGCTGGAAAAATTGCTGATGCCTGGGATAGTCTGTGATAAATGGTTTTCTAAAAATTACATCAAAATACTCCTACAACTCTATCTCCATGTATCCCAGAGGTCAGGGACAGAGTGAACCCACTTCAGGACCCACCACCATGTAAAGAATGTTAGAGTAGGAAGGGTCCCTAGAGACGACTGTATCTACCATCCCTATTTTCCAGGTGAGGACAACTGACCCCCTCTGAATCAGGCCATACCCTTGCACTTACTCCAGGCTGACTGCGGGAGTGTGTTTGAGTAAGTTGGATGAGTAGATGTGAATAGGGGTGTGTGTGTGTGTGTGTGTGTGTGTGTGTGTGTGTGTGTGAGAGAGAGAGAGAGAGAGACAGAGAGAGAGAGAGAGAGGGAGAGAGAGAGAGAGAGAGAGAGCACTTGAGTGAGTGCAGTTCCTGCACAGATATGTGACATTCAATTTTGTTCCAAAAAAGGCATGAAAGATAGTGAGGAAATGCAGGAGTGAAAGAAAATCATAGGAACTGGTTTGCCTTTTTGCAGGACTTTGGCTGCAGAAGCCTGTTAAATTTTTCCCCAGGGACCATGGACTAACACCACTGGAGATAAGTTTCCAAGTCAGACAGGCAGCGCTGACGTGAGGACTCATTTAGGGAATGCATCACCATGGGGACAGGCTTGGCCTTCCCTCCCTCTCCTGGCTGAGAACTTAATGTACAGTGTCACAGCCTTGGGTCCTGGTGCTGGATGACTTTGAACAGACGCAGCCACAGGAGCACTCAGCACTTGACCGCAAACTAAACAAGCAAAGCTTCCTCTTGGGGTACAAAGGACTGAGACAAGCTCCTTGTGTCCTTATTTTGGAATCCCTATGATGCTGAGTTGGGATTCAAAGACAGAATATATTGCTTGAGAAATATAAAGGTATATGCCTTAGAATATAGAGAAAGAGAAAGATTGGGTATTCATTAACACAGAATCATTGACAAGCCAGCAACTGTGATAGATACGAAGGCAAAATCTAGTTGTCCCCCATCATCTGTTCATCCCCACTGCCACAGTAGTGGCCTTTTTCATTGGGTACACGGCCACCCAGAATAAAGACCTCAGCTCCCAGTCTCCCTTGATACCAGGTTCTGGCCAGTGATATACAAGTGCAAGTGCTATGTGGTAGCTTCTGGAAATCTTCCTTATAAACAGCAGTTCTGCACACCTCGCCCTCTCTTTTGCTTTGTCCTTCCTCCATTCTGATGCCTGGAAAATAAATTCTGCCAATTTGGCCGATGAGGTCAAGGCCTAGTTAGCACAGAGGAGGAGCAGGATAAAACACCACGGACCACCCACGTAAACTTTTAGATGAGAGCAAAACAAGTCATGTCTCGTTTTATCCACTGTTAGTTTGGAGCTGTCATCACTTGAGTTCAAGCTAATTCTAAAAACTCCTTGCTCACATATTTCATTAAATCCTCATAATAATACTATGAGATAAGTGCACTTATCCCCAATTTGCAGATGAGGAAATTAAGGCTCAGAGAGGTCAGGTAACCCACCCAGGCCTCTCCACCTCCCACACCTGTGCCCTTCCCACTGCACCACACTGCCTCTTTGGGAATTGTTCACTCACTGCCAAATCACGGGAGAGAGTCGTCTGAGGCCCAGCGCTGTGCAGTCAGCTGGGAGGCCCATTACCAACCAGAGACAAACTGAGACTTGCATGGCCCTCGTACTATCTCTGAAACCCCCAGGAGATGATCACTGCAATCTATTCCAGAGTTCAGAACTCCCAAGATAGGGAGCTGCACAGAGCCAAGATCACAGATGTCCCTTAAAAAACTGAGTGCTGACCATGCACATGTATACACAGGCATGCACGCATATTAGATGCACAGCACACGGCAAGCATAAGACTGTTAACAAGTATGTAAGTAAATCTGCATTGGAATGTACAGCACAGCATTGTTTATAGTGGAGAAAAATTGAAAACTCAAATGTCCAACAATGGGAGATCAGTTAAATAATTTAAAGTAAATCCAAATAATAGAATAGTATGCAGGTATTAAAAACGATGTAGATATATATTCATTAACATGGATGTATGTTCATGATATGTTATTCAGTAAAAAGGGCAGCTTTCGAGATATTTTAAATACAATCATGTTTGGGTGGATGAAAACCAAATGTTATTGGTGCCTATCTCCAAGTGATGATTTTTTCTTCTTCTGACTTACCTGTGTTTTCTAATTTTTCTATCACGAGCATGTATGATGTGTATGATTTTTTAAATGCTTAAAAACATTTTCTTACTAGCTTGCATAGGAAGCATATGGTGGGAAACGAGGCTTCTAGTCAGCGGCTTCCTCCAGGTGGCAGCCCCAGGGCCCTCCGGGAAGCCCCTCTGAGAGGACCCAGGGAGCCTAGTTTAGCCCTCGTGCAACTGTCAGTTTGAAATGTGAGTTGGCTCACAGGAGGTTCCATGTGTGTCCCCGATCCCTGCCGTCCCAGGCCCCTGGTTTCCCGTGGGGGCTGGGGTACCTGTGGGGGCGGGAGCCCGCCGGCGCCCTCGGGGCACTCGGGCAGCATGGTGAGCTTCTCTCTGGTGCTGCACCTGCAGGACGGCGAGGGGTCGTCCGGCGTCCACTGCTGCTTCTGCAACAGGTGGGTGACGTTTGGGGACACAGAAGGAGTCTTCCAGGGGGTGGAATTGCCACAGGGGTACTCCCTCAGGGAAGATAAGAAAATATTACACAATCAGTTCCAAAGTTGATAAAAAAAAAAAAAAATCCCTAGAAATGAGAAATCGTGCCCAACGCTCTCCTCCTCCACCTATCCTCCTCTTCTTCCTCAGACCCACACGCTTTCTCCTTACACTCTTGGAGGTTAGTTTCTACTCAAGAGATATCAAAACTGGATTTTGTTGATTGGATGCGGGGCTGGGGAGTAATTATCTAGCGTGTGGACTATTTTATCTCCCATTTTTTTCTTCTAGCAGCTCTAGTTGTTGACAAGTAGAATAAAAGAAGAATTTGAAATTAGTCTATTTTGGTCCTTATCCATAGCTTTGAAAAAGATTGGACAAGAGAAGTTAAAATATATTGAACGGCGAGGGGGTGCATTTCCACTGCCCTCCACAGCTCCCTGTGCACTGACGCAGGCTCCCTGGGAGGCAGCGCGGAGGGGAGGCTGCGCGGGCGCGGGCGGAGGGACGCGGCGACCCGGGTAATGCACAGCCGGACGGACGGGGGCCGCGCCACCCTGCCGTGCTGGACCCCGCCACTGGGGTCTCCCAGCAGAGCTGGTGGTGTCAGGGCAGGCGTGCGCAGGGACTTACGGAAGCCACTCTTCCTTCAGGCAGCGGTTGCCGAAGCCTGGCTTGTTCAGAAGGACGTCTGCGAGCACTGCCAGCCGCTCACTGCCCGGCTCGTCCATGCTGAACAGAGTGAGACACGTGACTGGGACAGAGCAGGCAAAAGCAGCCACAGCCTTGGTTGAATGGCTACACATGCCAGGCCTGTGTTCAAGGCACTGCCTGCAGCCTTGGAGTGGCTATAGGTCTCCTGGGAGTGGGGTAGGTTTCCTGAACACAGCCAGTATTCTGACGGCTCGATCATCTATGCCTCGGAAAGATGGAGCTTCAATCCGCTCGCCCAAGCACTGCACTCTCCTCCTCCTCCTCCCAAGAAGTCCTGCCTGTCCACTAGGGATCACCTTTCCGGCAGTGACAGGTACATTAACTTCCCTCCTGAGGGCAGCCCGAGGACCCCTTCCACGTTGGTGAAGGTCCCAGGGAAGTGGGAAGGGGCCCTTCCAAGCAGCATGTGACCCAGGAGCCCACACCCATGGAGGAGGATGGTGGCCCCGGGGGTCTGCGCACCTGAAGAAAGTGTACTGCTGCCCATACATCCAGGGGTGCAGGGTCAGGGCAGGATATTCACCAAAAGGAGGGACAATGATGGAGAGCATCAGAGCCAGAAACACAAAGGCGGCTGGGAGCACTATCTGTGGAGAACAGATGTGGAAACGTGGGCTGCGGCATGTGGGATGTTACGCACACGCTCACACTCACACACACTCACATATACACTCACACACACTCTCACACCCTCACACACACACGCATTCTTTTAGACGTTTATCCTGCGCCTCCTAATCGGGCCCCGGTGGAGAGAAAGGTCAGGCTTCTGGGGAACATCACAGGCAGGGCGTGCAAAGGCAAGACTGGAGAGGAAAACAGAATGTTCTGGTAGCTGCTGGGGAATCTGAACGTAGGCCAATGTTCAGCCAGATGGTAAAGGGCAGTTCAAAGAGCAAGTCACATTGCTCACTGCTCTCTCTAACCACAGTTTCTTTTTCTAAATAAAGAAACATTAAAAGGAAAAGAGAGGGCGATGACCTTGATACATAGGGTCCAACTGCAAAAATGAACGAAAACATGACTTTCCCCTTCACTGTAAAAACAAAAACAACATTAACATATTCCAACATATTCACTATTATTCTATTTTCTTTGCTAAGTGAGGCCCAACTCACAAAGAAGGTTTGTATTACCAAGAATCAAAATAAAGGGTTGGCAAGGAGGAAAAAGAGCAGACAGAATCTAAACAGGGTGCTCACAACTGTGGTTGGTTTGTTTGTCTGTTTGCTGGTTTGTTTTTGAGACACAGTGTCGCTCTGTAGCCCAGGCTAGAGTGCCTTAGCGTCAGCCTAGCTCACAGCAACCTCAAACTCCTGGGCTCAAGCGATTCTCCTGCCTCAGCTTCCCAAGTAGCTGGGACTACAGGTGCACTCCACCACACCTGGCTAATTTTTTCTATTTTTAGTAGAGATAGGGTCTTGCTCTTGCTAAGGCTTTTCTCCAACTCCTGAGCTCAAGCAATCCTCCTGCCTCGGCCTCCCAGAGTGCTAGCATTACAGGCATGAGCCACCGCGCCTGGCCATGGCTGTGTTTGAACCCCTGCATGCAGGAAGACTCAGGACAGGGGGCAAATGCCAGGAGGGGACACACACGCTGGGACATGCGACTGAGCATGACCCAAGCCCACTGGCAATGATACCTGGGCCAGGAAGTCCTTGCGGCTGCGGACGGCGTGGTGGAATCGCTTGACCAGCAGCGCCTGCACGTGCTGCAGGACAAGCCGTGTCCCCACATTGAGCTGGGTGCCGGGGTCTGCCGGCGGGGAGGGCTGGCCCTCGGGCTGAGCAATGGGCGCTGGGCCATGGACGTTGGAGCCCTGGGGAATCTGTCTAGCCTTCTCTCCTGGGCCCAAACAGGGTTGTCGGAGGCTGGCGTTTTCCCATTTCTTCTGTGTACCACCTGGGTTGGGAGAATGAATTAATAATTTGGAAAAACACCCATAAGGTCCGGATCTCTCATGCCACTTTTTCTTACAGCATTGGATTCCCCTTCATTTAAGCCAGCAACAAAATACCAGTCCTGATAGGTTAATAATCTTTGTAAAAATCTATTTTTCCATATAATTATCTATAGATAGAATCACCTGAAATCACATAAAAATTCTCTGTTAGCATTCACGAGAACGACGTAGCTCTAAGCACATTGTCACTGAGAGAGGTCTGAAATATGTAACCCAGGAGAAAAGCACTAAGGTGCAGAACCATATGTGTAATAAGATCATATTTATGTTAGAAAGTTCACACATCACACACAAAGAATGCCCGCCACTGTGGACAGAGGTCGCCCCTGGCGGGGCAGAGCTGGCAGGGAAGGGGAGGAAGTAGGACGGGGACTTCAGCCTTTTGTGGATTATTGGTTGAATTTTTAAGCAAGGTATCTTCCCTTATTACCTGTGTACTTAAAGAAATTAATAATCAGAGCCAGCTTGGTTCTTTCTGAATTCTTAGAGGACACTGAAAAGCGGCAGAGACTAATGAATCAGGAATTAGGGGGCTGGGGTTTGAATCCTGATTCTTACAAGATGCATCGACCTGTCTGAATCTGAGCTTTCTCAACTGTAAAGTGAAAATGAGAGCATTTCACAGGATTGTTTTGAAGACGAAATAACACAGGGGAACATGCCATATAAACCACTGCAAGTTGTCAGTTGTGCTGAAGCCACAGTTTGCAGAACAGCTCGTGGTGGACAGGAGAGGCGAGGGGACCACAGCTGCTTTCTTAACCCTCCTCAAGTCCCAAGACTAGGGCAGCTATAAATGGAGTTGGGTTAGCTCCTCTCCGTTTCAACTAACATTCATGTACACCTACGATGTGCCAGGTGTGGGAAGCAGAGGCCCTGGTGACAGGTAGCCCCAGCCCCTGTTCTCAGAGGGCTGAAGTCCTAAAGGTTCACTGACTGCTTGATGGCGGAGTCCCAGTTCTCCAGCCTTCTTTTCCTGATCTGGTGTGGCCAGCCCTCCCTCTGCTGGGATCCCTGCTGCCTCTCCTTTTTGCAGGCTGACTCCATCTCAAACTTCTGAGCTCTGCTCTCTCTCTGACGGCCCCATCCAAATGGAGCCCACTGACCTGGGCAGAGCCGAGGGCTCCAGGCCACTTCAGCATCACCAGTCTGGCCCTGGCTTTCTGCGGCTGTCTAGTGGTCACTGGCTATGAGCCACCCCTTCAGAAGTGGCACTGACCCCTCTTGGTGCCTAGCAATGTGTGACCCCAATGGACAGCTACAGGTTCCTTCCAACTTTGGAGACAAGATCAGAAAATGTCATCCTCTAAAACTGAGCTAACTCAAAAATGTATTTAGCCATCTGAAAACCGGGAGGTAGTAAGAATATGGAATCGAGGATCCTAGATTTGAGAGCTAAACCAGAGAGTAAGACCGGGAAGCCTGTGTGGCTTTAGGCAAGTCATCCAACCTCTGTGAACTCAGTTTCCCCAAGATGGGGCAGATCCCTGCCCTACCTGCCTCATGAGATTACGGTGACAATCAAATAAGACAATGGATGTTAAGTGCTTTGTAAAGTGTAAAGGGCTACACAAGTTTGAGGGAAGAGATGGTTTGCAAATGTGGAGATTAGAGTGTCGCTAAGTCTTAATCAGGGATCACGTACTGTGTTCTGACTTGGTATGCATCACCTCATTTAATTCTCTCAGCAACTCTAAAGGTAGATGCTATTATTATCACCATTTCGCAGATGGGGAAACTGAGGTACAAAGAGGCTAAGTACTTACCTAAAGCCACTCAGTTAGCAAATTGTGAAGCTCGGGCTTGATGTTTGGTCTGCCTCACTCCAGAGCTTACACTCTTAACCTCTAGCCTTGACTGTCCCTCGGTCCTTGCTGCCCAGTCTTCTGATGTGTAATGTATTCTCCCGAGAGGACCTAATTATTAAGAAGGCATATTCTGTGCAGATAAAGGCCTAACTCTTGAATCCAGCATAATTTCTGATATAAATTAGTATATTGTCATTCTGGTCTTGGTTAATGTAAGTCTTTGGCTTTGGGTGAACTGAGAGAATTCAACTTCTGTCTCTGCAAAGCTCAAAAGAAAACTTGGGCCCTGCAGAGAGCTGCTCCCACCCCTCCCGACGACTGCTCTCTACCTCACACCCACCTGCGTGGATAATCCCTCCTCTGGCCACCACATGATCTCCCTGGGTGGGCTGGAGCTCATCTGGGCTGGTATATTTGACCAGCGGTACTCCTGGGCACAGCCGAGAAACGTTTGGGATCACTTATGAAACAACGTGAAAACTAAATTATCTCAACAGATAACACCAGAATTCCCACAGGGAGAAAACACTTTGCACAGGAAAATGCCAGGATATGCCACACTGGGTAGAAGGAGGCAACCCGTGGCTTAGGTGGTGTCAGGGGCCTAAAGAGCAAAGAAGAACTTCTGCACAGCTTTGCCTGTGGCCAGAAGGGTTTTACTGTATGGGTGGGTGCCTCTTGTTCTATCGGCAGTGGTTTGTGTTGTGGCAGGTGACCCCTCCTGCACTTCCATCTCCCCAGCCTCCACCCTCTGTAGTCTAGCCTACTACACTCACGGATGCGTAGCTGTGGGTTTGTATGGTTGTGGGTTTTGGTAAAAAAAAAAAAAAAAAATCATGGAAGGGGCAGGTTGGTGCCCAGGCTGACACGTGTGGAAGAGAGATTCCCAGAATCCACAAGAATGTTGGTTCCCATAGTTTCAAAGTCCACAGGCCACTAAATGAGAGCTCAGAATGATTTTATCCTGATCTCTAAAGGGCCAGAAGACTCTAGCAGCTGGCATCTGGGTTGTGTTTGCTGTCTCCATTATCACTAAGGACTCTGCCAGCTGCCACTCACGCAGACAGAAACAGATCGGAGCCCTGGTGGAGATGGGGGGATAGTGTAGATGAGGATAACACTGTGGCAGAACAAGCAACTGGGGATGTAGGGTGAGAAGTTCGGGGATGAAGCTCCCACCCTGACCTCCATAAGAATCCTGATTTATCCAGAGTGTTCCCGCCCAGATCTGACTTGGTCTGTTAGTCCTTCATCATTCAAAGGCAACAAGAATGCAATATACCTATTATTTGGGGGTCAGATACTATGGAGGAATATTTGCCAGCTTTGTTATTTTGTGACTTTTTCCTTATCCTTTCAAGATAGATCTGGGGCAATGGGTTGGGGGTGGGGAGCCACACACTCCAGCACCATACCAGCAAACAGAGTTCCTGAGTCAGAATCCTCCGTGACCTTCAGAAAAATCTGTCAAGAAGACAAAAAGAGAGAGTTTGGTTTAGGCATTCCCAGTCTCAGAGAAATTTAACCTGAGCTCCATTTTGTTAGGTATTGCTTCATAATGGAAAGAAAATCTATTGTGACTCTTTATGTAAGAACATCATCTTCTATAAATACGAAAGTAAGCACACAATGACCACAATTGCATAAAATATGTATGCATATGAACAAAGGCAGGAGGAAGTAAGCCAAAAATGAAGATAGGTGCTATGCTCGGGTGGGGAATTATGGCTTTCTGCTTTTACAAAACTTTGCTCTAAGGTTAGACTTTTGCAAAGAACCGCCTCTTCTGGCACCTGACAGAAACCAACTGGAATCTCTGTTTTACCTCTTCCAGGGGAGTGTCAGAAATTCCAAAACTGCTGAGCCCCAGATCAGCCAGCGTCTCCTCCAACTCTCTGAAAAGGCTGGCATATGCTCTCTGCTTGAAGTTCTTATTTGGGAGAAGAAAGATAAGTTCTTGACCAATGCATTCCACCAGCTTTGCCTCTGGAACATGGTGGAGGACCACATCCATCAGCTCATTCACATCCCCTAAGACAAGAAAAAAGATGGATGCCAACTCTATTTTCCAGAACCTGGAAGATTGTGAGATTGCCCAGGTTTCCACTTTCTTCCATCTCTCATTTGAGTAACTGTTACTCAGTAGCGACTCTTTCGGAGGACTGAAACTCTGTTAAGTCTGTTTTTCGCAGGTTTGGCCCTGTGATGGCCACTGACAGGTAGAAAGACGTGGCAGCAAGAGGGCT